>JBCAUA010017541.1:0-12855 GCA_038406235.1 Peronia verruculata | reverse complement strand
CACACACACACACACACACACACACACACACACACACACACACACACACACATACACACACATACACACACACACACTCACTCCTGTTTTTCTTCTGCCCTTTGTTTTTTTTTTTCGTGTTTCTTTCTCTGGTCTCCATTCCCTCTTTGCTTTTATACGTCTTTAGCGCTGTCTTCGTAAGGTACCATGTTTGTCTCACCTCATCTCTCTCTCTCTCTCTTTCTCCCGCCATTTCTTCTTTTTTTTTCCCTTCCTCCTGTTCTCTCTTCCACTCCGACTGTCTCTCCACTCCATGCACCTCTGCACTGAGGCCAAGAGCAGGAGCTGGCACCAGAAAGACCCAGTAGATTAGGGGAGAGAGTCGTTCAGTTCGTGACTAATCTCACAACTGGCCAGGCTCCGGAAACATGTATTGTCGCGGCCTGGGCAGTTCGGTGACAGTTACTGGAACTGGTGAAGAATGAAATTGCAGAATATACGAGTTTTTATCCTTCCCTCTGTGTGTGCATCTATGTGGGTTGTTTTTCCTGAGTATTTTCTATCGAAGTTTTTGCTGATTTATTTAATTAACGTTTGCTTCAGTGAACGCAACCAACCAACCAACCAACCAACCAACCACAACCAACCAACCAACCAACCAACCAACAACCAACCCAACCAACCAACCAACCAACCAACAAACCAACCAACCAACCAACCAACCAATTTACCTACCTGCCTACCGACCCACCCAACAAACAAACCAACCAACATACCAATCAGTCAACCAACCAACCAACCAACCAACCAACCAACCAACCAACCAACCAACCATCCATCCATCCATCCATCCATCCATCCATCCGTCTATCTATCTATCTATCTTTCTTTTTTTCTGTCTGTCTATCTGTCTGTCTGTCTATAGATAGAGAGAGAGAGAGAGAGAAAGAATTTTACCAGTTACAAAATACTGTCTATGAATAGTGTATGTGACAAATGAAGCACAGTAAGCAGAAAAAGGCACTGCTGTTCTGAAAAACACGTTTGATCATTGCAGAAATAAGGCACCAACTGAAAGCCTGCAGAAAGGGAGCTTATATCTCATTTGATGATATAACGTAAAACAGTATTTAAGATAAAATTTCCGTTAACATCGCATCAAGTACAGGATCGGGTCCCTACTGAATCAAAGCCAATGGACATTATTTCCGTGTCAGTGACCAAAAGAAAATTACACAGATTTACAACACCTATAAGAACAATGGTGGGTGGATTGTCTGTGTGATATTTCAAATCCTCTTTTTTAATCTACAAGCTTTGTGGCAGTCCATCATCAGGTATAGTATCTTGATGTTCATTTTTGTTAAATAATTTTGACCTTTCAAAGTCCAATCCACTAACTAAGGGCAATTGGTTTAGGTTTTAAACAGTTAAGTTATGCCTGCCCAATGTGCACATATATGCTAATGAAATATGCAAATGAGTCATATCCTGCACTTAACTCATTCAGTTTATAATATTTATCATTATTCTTATCATGTAAAATTTTTTTCGTTCCCTTTGGATTCAGAGTCGATGAAGAAATAAATGTTAGTTTTTTAAAATAATTAATATGCTAATTAACTTATTAATTATGTGCATTTTAATGACATATCGTTTAAAAATCTTGAACTTTTTAAACATATTTAAGGTGTACAGCTAATATTGTATCGCTGGGCCAGAGTTCATGATTCTGTGATAGGAAACAATGAAATAAATGCAGTTTCAATATTGTCCTGTGTTTTGGTGCCGTTGTGTATCTATATAAGCTATATTAAAAAAAAAGCCTCAAAACCCCCCTACCTGGTCAATGAAAATCATCCATAACTTTGTTCATTTTAGTCCGATTTTCAAAATTCAAATAATGTTTTCTCTGTTAAAAAGAGCTTGACATGACTAGATACTCTACATATGTTTAAACTGAATATTACAATTCATTTTGGCATTGCTATATATGTCACTGTATGCGGTGAAAAACAATTTTGTTCTCCTTTTTTCTCAGTGACCCAAGGTGACTTACGCAATTATCTGATAAATGTGATATTATGCAGTAGGAAAAAAGAGAGGCAGGTTATCAGTGGCAGCCAGATTCTATAACACAAGAGACATAACAAAGAACATAGAAGTTCCAGGCAGTGAAGGTGGAAGAGAGTCATATGATGAATATTTGTACCTACCTGTCGCATAGATAAAAGTAGGCCATGATCAGTCCCAGCTTGGCCAGTGAGGTCATGATTTCATAGATACTTTCATTGTAGTCCTTTTGCTGAATGCCATGTCCATTACGCTGGCCATTCTCTGAAAGGCGGTTAAGAATATACCACAATATGAAATTCTGGATGGAATTTAGTCTGTGACACCCACTGAATAATTCAATACAGTCAAAGGATAAGGAAGTACTATGATACAAATTGAATGAAGATGTCAAAACACATCTAAAAAAAAAAAAAAGGATACACAGTTCTAGTTAAGAGGAAATGGTTTTGGTCAACAAAATCTAATCTATAGGTGCCATTATGTATGTTATGTTTGACAAAGGGGATAATTGTACCATAAAGTAGTGATTCTGATCTTTGAGATGATGTACATAATGCAAAAAGAAAGCAAAACAAAACAAAACCACTATAAACCCTATCTGTTACAAAACCTGAACAAGCCATTAAGCCTTCACTGTGTCACGATCATAATAAAAAAGGAACTCCTAGACAAAAAAAAATTTTTTTTTCAAAAAAGCAGACAAGAGTTGCATAGGTATAAATGATGCGAAAATGAGATACACAAAAGAAAATATCAAAATCATGATTTGTCACCATCCTTAAAATGCCATCTTGGGACTCAAGTACACTGGATAAGGGATCAATGCACTTGTTAGAAGCAAAGATATCACTAACTGCTGACAGTTAGATCATATTTTAAGACAACATGCAAAAAATGAAAGAAAAACAAACAAGTAAAAATCAGAGGTCTGATTTGTGACAATCCTTGAAATGCCACCCTGCATTCCATGGGACTGGTATATACTGGAAAAGAACCTCTGGACTTGATACAAATAACACTGAGCTGCTAACTGAGATCTGTGAGCTATGGCCTACCTGCTCTGACTTTGTTCCCATTGCGTGGCAGTTTGCGACGGTAGAGGTATAAGCAGAAACACACACTCATGCTGTAGAGGAGAGGGAAATAACGGCAGGCTAGTCGAGTCAATTGTCCAAAACAGATACTGCTGGCACAACTGATCTTGACAAATTTTTTTAGACATAACCACATATAATTCCTCTGAAATTATCTAAACATTTGCAATCATTTCATTGTAACTTTACAGCAAATGTTTTCTGTTGTAGTTGTTCTTGTTGAAACCTCAAGCCTGGTAAATATTCCAATAGAGCCAGCTATTAAAAAAAGAATTCCTACAGTCTAATATTTGAAACACGGCAAATCCACTTTTTCCACGTATCTCACTTGTGGAGAAGGGCTTAACTTTGCATAAATCAGAAATGACATAAAAACAAAATAAAAATTCTTGTTTTTGCTATCAAAGATCTTAGGCTGACAATTCTGAAGATCAAATTTCATTTAAAGAGTTGACTATCTCATATCATAATGCATTTCCTTGTCTCTTGAACATTAGTTCTTGTTTAACATTTCACTTCTTAAAGCTCAAAATGAATCAGCGAGAGTGACATCTACCATGACAAGAAAGCAACTGCAGTGATAATTTGCAGGGTGGTTGCTCGTTCTGGAGTGTTACAGCATGTTCCATCATTGTGATTCATGTCATTATTGCAGTACATGTTCATCAACATCTGGGTGTCCTGCAGAAATAAGAACAAAACATGCAAATAGCAAAAAAAAAATAAATAAATAAATAAAATAAAATAATAACAACAACAGAGAGTATTTATATAGAGCTTATTCCCGTACTGTATAGGCTCTAAGCACTATGCAATCTATTATTACAATCTATAAAATCACAAGAAAAGAAATGATCATTCAAGAATGGAGAACTTCATGAATAATTACAAATAAAATATCAATAATATTCAGATATGCCAAAATGAGTAAAAAAAAAATTAAAAAAACAACAAAAACATGACTGTGTGGGATTAATGAAGAAATCAAAAGAATGAAAATTCATAACAATTTTGAATGTGAGCTGACAATAAATTTGAGGTGTTGTTGAATGCCACATCAATATGATGACAGTTACTTTGGCTCACATATGCTGTCAATGTCATATATTATGAAAAAAACAAAAAAACACGCACATATTATAGATCTAACATCAAGTAACAATCAAAGCAAGGCAAATTCAAAAACTTCACTGTCCATACTGGTATAGTCTGTCATTTCAAACAGATATTACGACCAATGAAATAGTAACGATTAACACCAAGATCCTATTACTGGATGAAATCTGTGCTAAAATTTAACCCTTTTCTGTAAGGTACCACTTTATAAGAAACCTGGACATTTAGCCTGAAAATATACTGGCTCCTTCCAACAGCAGCCAAATAAATGAAGGCAGCTGAAGGATGCAAAAAGTGATTATACTACGCCTGTCAAATTTCACCTTCATATGATGGTTCAGCAAGCAGCAATGCATCAGTGGCCCTAATTCTAAACAAGTGACAATGGTGCTTTCTGGGAGGCAGAAGTTAGCACTGTTAGTTTATTTACTTTGATGATGATGAACAAAGTGCTGAACAAAACTTGATAATGTAGACGCTTCTCGAAATAGAAACGCAGAACCAACCTCTCCAATGTTGACTGGTAGACTGGGGTAAACAAGGCTAAGACTCTATGCATCAGCACACCCAATGACACAATGACCTATATTAGTGGCCCTAATTTTAACAATTAAAAAAGGAATTAACTTTTTTTTGTTTCTAGTCAAAATTCAGAAATTCTATGCATTTGGTTTATTTTTTTAATGCCCTGCATTCAAATTTAGCTTCAAAAATACGGTTAAAGTTACATTTTGAGACTTTAGATTTTGAGATTTCAAGTCCCACCTGAAACTTTTGCCATATCCGATTTGCGAGATACCCACCCCTCTAGAGGTTGAAGAGCAAACAATAATTTTCCAGTTACCAGGCCATCTGTATGTTGCAGTACAATCTGGCTGTTTCCGAACAGCTGGCAAGTTGGAGCGAGTTTAATCACAATGCCCGTCATCTATTTTATTTGAAACTGAGGCATGCCTGATCTCCATCCTTCAGTTTGCTGCCTTCAAATCGGTCTTCTTAATATATTTTCGGCCTCAGCCACTTCTCCCTAAGATATATCATTTCTACGTATTTTAGACCACTTGCTGAGAAAAAAAAAAAAAAAGAAGAAAAATAGAAAGCAGGAGAAAAGCAGCTCAAAATAATTTCCTTCAGATAAAGTTAGTAAGAATTGCTGAGAAAAAAATGTCCTTTTCTTACAATTTCCAGAGCTCTTTTCTGAATATGCAGTCCGTCAGTGGTCAGTTCCTTCCTCATGCCCTGAGCTACCAGCCGTGACGAGCTCCACATTGTCACAGATGTATCTTTCCTGAGAAGACACAGAAGGATTTGGATTAACTGAACTGATAAATATAGGGTTTTCATGTAACTGCTAAGATCCATAAGACTAGCTATCTCAATACAACAACTGATGTAAACAAAGACCAGCTTGATGTATCTCTTAAGACCACTGCGTCAGCCTGCTTTTTGAGATAAAAAAATTATAAAAACAGGCGCAAAATAATCAATGAGTTAATAGTTAAAAAAGGCTACTTCATAGTCAGGCAATACATGCTCTATTATATCAAGATTTTATTTATGAAACTGTATGAAGAAAGACTGACTCACAGTAATGGAAGGAAGGAACCAAGGAAAAGACTTCTATATTTTACAATCAATAAATTGCAGAACTCAATGAAGAAAGGACGTCACAGTAATGAAAGGCATGCTACAATATCCACATGTGAATTAATTCATTGATGAATGAGAAAACTGTTAAAGATGTGACTCCAGCGGACAGAAAACTTACAACACTGTGATAGCTATCTTGTTGTATTTATCAATCTGTTCATTGGTGATCATACTGCGAGCTTCCACCAGCTTCTCCTCCTGGACAGGATCTGGAACACATTAAAAGATAAACTAAATTTATTTAAATGACATAAATCTTTTCCTTTTCTCATTTCCTTTTTTTTTTCACCTCTATACTTCACAAGGCTATGATGGCAACTCTGTAAAAAACTACAATAAACTTGAAAACCACTGTTGACCCAAACTCTCTTCTTCATCAAAACCTTCACAGGAAGTTGAGATTTGGCACTAACAAAAGCACCTGACATCTGTGCAAATTTAACATCAGTTCCAAAGGTGCTGTTATAATTCTACATTAAAGGGTAAGCACATTGAAAGAAATCAAATCAACAGCATCATCCGTCATTGAGTTCCTGTGTGACAGGAAAAAATGATGACAGACATGAAAGAGGAACTAATCAAGATGCAACACAGTCTGTGGAGGAGGTTCACAAATCGGAAAACAAATTCTGGCACCAGAAGAAAAATAACCCCTGTGCACAAAGTTTTCCATGAACATAAAGACAGTCCAGAAAGCATGAAAATCTGATTATTTCACTGCTGAATTTGAAGAAAAGAAGCATCACAGGTTGACATGGCAGCCAACATGTTATTTTCATTTACTACAGCCATGATACTAAGCTTGCAAAACATTATTTGGTGAAGTTCACATGTGCATAAATTGACAATTTGTAATGTGATGAATTAGGATCACTTTCTTTCCTAGCATTTTACTGCAATGACTACTAGGTAGACTAAGGACAACTTTGATGTACATCGGAACATCCTGGTTATAAAGATGTAGAAAACAATCTGCTGGTCTTCTTTCTCTCCCACCTACCTTGTAACATCCACACTACTTTGGTAGAGGTCTTCAAACTGTTGTACATCTCCGCCATCATGCTTAGGTTGGCTAAAAGAGAGAATAAGGCAAAGAAAATGGATTAAGAATAAGTAAATATAGATCTGTGTCATCACTGGATGCAGTGTTGGCTGCTCAAGTCAAAGACACCAATACAGTCATCCTCTTCCATTTAATCCAATCTTTGCTAGCCCTGACTTCATGGATTCTCATGCCATTAGATTCAGGGATACTGCTAATGAGAGAAGCTGGTGATCTGCCTCTTTTTTTTTTCCCCCAGAGTCTTGTCTTGAAAATGGTTTTCAAGAGGCGTCTTGTGGTTCCACAGTGCATGGCCTAAATGGTTCAATTGTTTTAACTTCTCAATGACAAAAACCTTATATTGTTGTTCCTAACTCTTTCAATGAACTTTCACTTGTTCCTCTATGTCCAACTGACCCCAAGCAGCCTTCAAAAAAAAAAAAAACAACATTTCAGTAGAAGAAAAGATGTAACTTAACTCACTCAATCCCATGACCAAGATATCTTGGTCAGAATGAAGAAAATGCCCAATCCCATGACAGAGATATCTCGGCTCCCAAGTTTGTTTCGTGTCTATTCCCAACCAATTTCCACTAGTGGTTTTGTGGAATTGATAGTGTAGCATAATTTTATGATTAGAAAACATGTGTTTTGTGAACCAAGTGAAGTTGATAATTGGGTTTGCAGATCTCCACATGCAAACATAGATTTAGATCTAGATCTAGATCTAGATTAAATCTATCGTTTACAGTGCGAATACCTATAATGATGTGATAGATCTAGATAGAGCAGAATGGTTAGGTGTGAAGTTGTCAAAGATCTAGATCGAGATCTAGATCCAGCCCTGTCTAAAAAATGTTCATTTTTGTCAGAGAAGCGCTCTTTTTTTTTTTGCATGGATGTTGTGACAAAACTACATCAACCACACACTTCATACTAAAGATATATCAAATATCATTGTTACTTGAGCCAAATTTCAGGACGATTGAGCAATATTTAGTGATACTAACCTAATCTGCTACACAAATGAAATGGCCCATTTTGGGGGGCAAAACCAAGAAAAAAATGGCCGGGGTTGAGTGAGTTAAAGTCTTCACTCACTCTGAACACTTCAGTGGCAACAACAGGGGAAGTATATGCAAAAAGCCCCATGTGTCATTCTTATGTCACCATGCAACATTTATCTCTCTGAGGCATTTCACACCAACACCATTCTAGACACCCTCTATCTGTAGACTGCCACTATGCAATAGTGTGAACTATGCTTATGTCAGAATAATAGTACAAGAGGTCATTTACAGTCTAATCTGACATATTCTAACATGATGCTTTGAGCTCTATGCATCATTTTATAATCACTCCAGGGCAACAACTTGCCAGCTGTGCTCTTCTTGCCTCAAATTTTCACATACATATCAAACACAAACTTCTCTCGATATATACCTCTTCCAATCTTTGTCCGTCACTTACATAATCATACATTACATAAATATATTTCAAGAACAAGTATTTGACTCACAGTGAAAATTTGTAGCTGCATCCAAACTCCCATTGAAGATCTTGATTGCCCACTGAAAGACAAAGACAAGGCTTATGATGATTTCATTGCTGTGACAAACAACCTAAAGGTCTTGAGTTTTAGTTAGACTGTGGAGATAAATAACCTCTTCAACAAACAGTTTACTAAGATTCTACTTCAAAACAATTATGCACCAATGAATATGAAGGCAACAAATCTGCATCACAGACTGAAGCAAAAGTAAGACCTGTATGTCAATCTCAATCCTCATCACTGATATTGGACTAGTCCTTCTTTCTTTTAATTTGTGGATTGAAACAGGTTTATATAATTAGCTTTGAAGTAAACAGAAGCCATAGCCATCCATTACAGAAATGCTTTAATAGTTCAGTGATAACTCTTTCTTCAGTAGTGATAACTCATTTTGTGACATTCAAACAAACATTCTGACTCTGAATACAGTCCTTAACTTCACAATCATTTCACTCCTCAAAGCAAAATTTTTTTTTCTTCAAATTTCAACAGCTCTCTCTTTTTTTAAAATAAACAACAAGTCTCTTTACAGCGGTATCTCTGTCTTGGATACCGCAAATAATGTCACCGATTCTGCCTTACCGTTGCACTTCCCGTGATGACAACATTGGGTCTTGCTCCAGGCTGATCACTTTTCAGCCATTTCTCGTAAACATCATACATTGACCCATTGACCATTGGATGCCATAAAAAGTCCTGGAAAGCGACAGTAAAAAACAATGAAGGAAAAAAGATGTCAATAGTTTTTTTTTCCCAGAATATGTGTCAAAATTAGGAGGAGGGAAGAAGACCATGACATGTCACATATTATCAAATTAATCTCAGTGTATATGCAGTTTTTTTATCAGCATCTTTTTTTTAAAAAACATTTCTTTTATATAACAAACTCGTATCTTAAAACCTAGTTAATACCTTTGAAGCTTGTCTTGCTATGTCCAGTTGGTATTAACCTTGCTTGCTTTTATTTCCGGGGCACAGTCCTATGAGACAGAATTTTGCATGCAGGCAAAATTTACACTGTCAACCTCATCTGATTTTTACATATCTCCTTCAACTTTATTCCAGTACTCACTACATTGATTGCTTTCAGTGAATTCAACACAAAAAAAAATTATTCCCGGCAGAAAAACATAGCCATAGTGACTTGCATAATTTATTAAAACTGTTCTACACTTTTATCAATAAACTGTCGGTACCTACCACTTTAATGTTTATCTTATTGTCTCGAAAGAGCAAGTCTGAGTGGGCTTTGCCATCTTCTGCTTCTCCACTCTCACTGATCAAGTTGACAAACTCATGGTAAAGTTGTCGTATTCTTGAGTCTCCAATAAAGGCTATGTGATTATGCCCACCCCAGTAAGATACATAATGCATACAGGTTCTGGCATCTCTGAATGAAAAAATCAACAGTACATATTAATCACAATGCCACATGATGAATTAATAGATAATGTGATATTATTTACACTTGTTGCAATAATTTACGGCATGTCCACATGTGCGAACTGCTCAAAATATTTTCTGCAATGCTTTGGCTGATACATTTAAAACAAACCTCATTTGTATTTTAAAATAAAAATATCACATCATGTTGATATACAGTTACAGGACTTTTACTACTTTTAGCAAGTTGCAATGCAGGAGCATTCAAGGTTGACAACAAAATGACAAGAAAGTAATCTGTTTTTATAGGCCAATGATGATGAAATTCAATATTAAGGGTTTAAAAACTGCTTATTTACACAATAATACTATTAGACCAGAACATAAACTGCTGTACTGGAAAAAGAAATTACTTACGCCTTTGAATACTTGTGCATCATGCAGCCATAGGGTTGCCATGTGTTACTACCAGGGAATCTTCCCTCACTCATCAACCACTTGCATGAATCATTACCTGAAAGAAAGTTCACTTACTCAATCAAGATGTCTCCACTGCCTTTCTGTAAAGCACCATAGCCTTGTATTTTCATGAATTGCCAAACAACAGTCCTAAACATTTAAATTGACATTTTTTGCAAACATTGTACCGTTTTAATAAGGATGCCATGCATGAACAATATTGATCTTAAAAAGAGCAAAACATTTATTTGATACAATAACAGATCTGTCTTCTGTACCTCATTATAACCATGTTATGATTTTACAAAATAGAAAAAGACTGTCCAACCGGCAACTAACTAAACAATTTTGAAAAAACATTGAAAAAAGCAAATAACACTTATAAATAACTTCTTCTTGATGTTGAATTGAAGGTAAGCCATCACCATGTTATGATATTGTTCTTATTTAAGAATGCAGCATCTATACTAGAAAAAAAAAGTAAACCCAAAATAGTCACATTTCAGCGGACCCCAACATTTTCAAAAACTCTACCAGAACTCACAGGGAACTAAGAAACACAGTGACACACACTTAAACTGAATCCGCTGAACCAAAAACACGGCTGAACCGAAAGGAAAATAAATCTCCGTTTTTCTCCCCGTTCACTCTTTGTTAATGGATTAGCAATAAACCAAATTGACATGTGAGGGAATACGGCTGAACCGAAAACAATGTGCCTGATTTTAGTAGAAGCCTGTGACCTATTCTTAATCAATCACTCTTAATACCGACAAGCCATTCTCTCCGGAGGCCTGAGCCTCCAGCAGGTGTCAAAGACAGAGAGGGGATAGAGGATGAGGGAACTGTGTCAGTGAATCAACTGCACATTGTCTGTGGAATCTAAATTGTACCGGCAACATGTCATCGAAGCCTCGTGATACTCGCTGTTGGATGCTGGATGTGATGTTATGGCATCGTGTAGTTTCGGATGACCCGCATGGTTAGTTATTAGTTAGTGAAATTTGACCCTAAAGAGTTTGTTCCCTTATTCTGACAACTTCCACCATACCAGATACAGTGAAATATTTAAACTGAATTGTCCTGTTCCTAAGATTTTGGTTTTTAAAATCATGTTCCACTGCACAAAGTATTAAGTATCCATTTGTTGGAAATTGAATATAGCGTGAAAGTTTCTAATTTCTTTTAATTTACTTGTCGTTTTCTTTAAATATTGATAGTTTTGCTTTAGAGTGAAAGTTTCTAATGTCTTTTACTTGTTTTCTTAAAAATATTGATGAAACTGTGCATCTTTGTTATTTTCATATAGTCTCTCGTCTACCAATTTTCTTTCATGTGCTACAACTAACTCGCTTTGTAAAAATACTTGTTTCATCTTTATTATCTGACTCTTATTAGTTTTGAAATCATATATATATATCCTCAAGGGACCAGTATTTGCAAGGGACCAGTTTTTGCTGCCTTGTATGTTTCTGTATAAATATTACATCAGTGTTTTTGTGATCACGCATGCGTGAGTTATCTTGTTTCATTTTCTAGGAGATGGCATCAAATAGTGTTGTGCTTTTTTGTGAATTTTTTTCCTTCTAAATCACTTTCTCCAGGTCCAAGGAAAGAAAAACAACCATACCTGGTCTGCAAAAAATGGCATTCTCACTATTACTTTTTTGTTTCTAAAGAACTTGATCAGAGGAAGCTTAAGATGATGACAGTTTTAATTTTTCATGGTGGCATCGCACGCTGAAATGCACCTGAAGAACACCTAAAAATAGAAAGGAATTCTACCCCATTTATATCATTTTCTATAGCAAACCAAATGACCATTGTTAACAATTTTCAATCATGTTTCTTTTGTAAGTTTGAATATATAGGCCAGTGAAAAACATTTTTTTTTTTTTTTGTGCGGTCCTGGTTTCAGAGTGTTTCAATAAAGTTGAAGTTTTAAAGCATTTTGGAGTTCCCCAAGAGTCTCTTCTGTAAAATTTATGTAAATTTTCAACAATAACACGAAAGCCAAGGCCCTAAAAAATGACCCTTCGAATTACCATACTCAAAGCGAAATCTGGTCCCAATCAGTGACCAGCTTCATTTACCCTGAATCTGACTCCATTCATGCGAAGGCTAAATTAGTCAACATAATCATAATGGCTCACTTGGACTGCAAAACATCGTGTCTGGATCTGTGAATGATGCACTTTCCCAATGCAACTGAAATTTCTACTTCAATTCCTATATTTATGTTGATATTTAGTCTGTTTTCTCTCACTGTGCTTGACGACGTGGTGAAGACAGATGAGCCTTTGCCATTAGGTGGACACCAAAAATGTTGCACTAGGGGTTTGTTATGAAGTTTTAAATATATCCTTTTTACATGACTTTTTGTATTCATATATCTACTCCCATATAAAAATGTGTTTGCAGAGCTAGAGGTCACATGCTTAGCTGTGTAACTGACATTATGTAACAACAACTTGAAATCTTATGGACATAACTATGATGACACA
>JBCAUA010017530.1:0-12856 GCA_038406235.1 Peronia verruculata | reverse complement strand
CAAAAATACCCATATTCGCGTATTTTCAGCGCGAGCGCGTACAAAAATACGCAAAATCATACTGGTTGGCAAGCCTGTATTAAGAAGAAAAAAAAAAAAAAAAAGTCCTGGTCCATTCAATTTTTCAATAGCAGAGTTACAATATGAATAAAAAAATTATGCTTCTCTATATATAAAGATGACTTACAAGCAGGAGTCTGTTCTCTGAAGATGTTTGTTGTCCTTTTCTCAACTCTGATTTCAACTCCACCACTTTATTCTTGTAACGTTCCAGCTCTTTTCTGAAACGGTTAGGTGACTGCACAATCTTTGGAGACAACTTTGTGATTTCCAGCTGGACTGAGCTTACTGCTTGTCTTATATTTTCCTTTTAGAATAACAGAATACAACAAGATTAGTGAAGGGCACTAAGGTCAGTGTGAACAGAATACCTGAAAAAATAAATTAATTAATTAATAAATATACATGTATATGAATGGTAGAAAACATTCCAGGTTTCCAAAGATTTTTTTTTCAGGCCAAAATTACTGACTTCTTTAAATAGTCCAATGTCGTTATATTTGATATCATTTAAAAGCTTAACATCTGAAGATTTAGAAAATGTGAGCTCTGGAAGCAGGACTCATTACATGGAAGAAAAATGAGACTGAAATAGAGCACCTCCTATTTGTCAGCAAAAAGCGTTTCTGATTGACCAAGATCTTATGATCGCTATTATACATAGTAAAAATAGGCCTAAACTGAAAGAGGTTCAAATGAATAACTGAGTATTCTACAACATACTGATGACTTCATTTACAATAATATTTAGACCTGTACAGACTCATTCAGTATACATGCTGAAGGGAGATAATTCTGTAACAAATTTTTGACACAGAAGAAAACAAATTAGAAAAGAAAAAAAAGAAAAGAAAAAAAAAGAAAAGACAAAATGTTTGCTATTTATTCAGAACTATACATTATTTTAAATGGTAATGCCCTCTTGTGTCACAAACAACCTAACTAAAGTGAATAATCCGCAGTTGTCGGCCGATACAAGTTACAAAATTCTTTCTTCTTCAGAATCAATCCTTATCCAGTGCTGATTCAGAATATATATATATATATATATACTTTTCTTGTGTAAAATGATATTTTCTGTTTGTAAATTGCACTTCAAAAGCTCATGTGTCATTACACTAACTCCTAGAATATTATCTCTTACTATTATTCAGTTCCGATAATTTTTTACTGAGCACTCAAGAGGTTAACCTCACAGGGGATCTTGAAGTAATAATTGACTCTGGACGTTTATGGTTCAATGGGCACAACCCAAAAAAAAGTTGTGACTTTCAGAGTATTTCCCACATCCTCCACAAATGCTATGTTTAGGGTTGTCTCAAAACTGGAAAAAGAGAAACTTGTGAAAAATTAACCAGTGGTCTCTTATTTTGATATGAAGATGATGTATTATAACATTTGCGAAGATCACATTTGTATTGCCTAGAGGTTTGTCTAATCATTATAAGACTGTAGTATTCACTGGCAAGGAGGAGCTCACAGTAGCGTGGTAGCAGCAACATACCTGGGTGATATAAGACCCAACATGTTTTTTTTTTATTCATGCAGCGGGTGAATTTTCCCTTTCACAGCCATAGCAAAAAAACTAGCTACCTTCTTGCTTGGACATTCTTCTAAATTCATGCTACTTTCTTGTGCCTGGGATAGTCTACAAGTTTTGACTCCTGTTTCTAGAGACAGTGTCGACCAATACCTACTGCCTGATATTACCAGGAATGTTTGTTGAGTGCCTAAATCAGATCAACTTTGTAAGAAATTTACACAGAGGTGAGCAAGAAGTACGAGCGGTGTCTTGAAAGGAATAAGAAAATAGCTAATTTTCAAACTATCAACATTTTTTAGATCTGTAAATAGAAAGCAACAGGAAATTTTAAGCACTTTCTTGTGGCCAAATATCGGCACCATTGTTGAATGCAGTCTGTCATTATGTGAAACTAGATGTGATGGGCCTCCATTGAAGAATTGTGAAAGGTAGAGTTGGAGGGAATTGAGCCATTTTTTGCAAGGCAAAAGAAAAAACCTACCAAAATCCACAATGAAATTATTACCATATAAGGTGAGAATGTAATGAACACAAGTCAATGTACCAGTGTATCAATGGAGTACTTTGTTCTAGGACACCATACCGGCCTGGAAGACGAATCTCTCTAAGGGCACCTAAATTATTTAAGACACCCACAGAATGTTGCTCATGTTGAAGAGCTCATTTGAGAAAAAAGGCAAGGAAAAGTTCTGGAAGTTTCAAGGTCATTGCTCATGAAATTATCTATGCGAACTTGGGTTATCAGAAGGTCTTGGCTAGATGGGATCCACAACAGCTGACAGAGGATCATGATCTGCAGTGAGTTAAATTCACCGAACCTTCTGAATCAATACAGACAAAATGGTGGTGGTGGAGAGAATCATTTAGCTGAAATGGGAGCTGGTGTGGGCTTCCAAGGAAATTGTGATATGACATGGGTGCATCATGACTTGGAAGCATCCATCATCTGCGTCCACAAAAAATTCAAGATGTATTTGGCAAGAAAACTTATGGCTACAGTGTTCTGGGGCACTAAATGCGTACTACTGTCAAACATTTTGCTTCATAGACAATAACGCCACTCGTTATTGTAAAACAATTGACCGTTAGAAGCTGTGCGCTGCAAGAGACTAGGACTTTTGAGTAAGAGCGTCATTCTTCAGTATGACTACGCAACATCCCACAATGCAATACTGACATGAGACTGGCTCAGATTATTATGTGTCTGGGCCCCTGAAATGCAATCTTGGAGGGAAATAGTTTGACTGTGATGACAACCTCACTAAAGAAATGTGAGATTCGTTTTCATCGCTTGATGCAAGTTTCTTTAGGGAGGGTATGTATTCTCTGGTTCAGGGTTTTCAAGGAAGCTACAATGAAAAGTAGCCATGGAGTGACAGTATGAGTAACTCATGGGTGAATTTCAATTAGATGCAAAAACAAATGTTTACATTATGTTCATTTTCTTATTACTTTCCACACAGCTCTCTTAACTGGAAGTAAATGTATGCTTCTTGTAAGTTAACAGACGGTAATTTTTAGACCCTATCAATTGATTACTTGATAGCGGAATGTTGTTAGCCAAAGCCTAAGTTTTGGTTTTTCATGTATATTTCAATGAACAAACTATCAATAAATCTTATTCATCTTGTATAAAAACGTTCTGGCTTCAGTTACTTCTGACACCCTGTATATCACCATGGCTCAGCCAAACAGATCAAATACCTTTTCTTCAGAGACAAGTTCCTCTGTATAATTTTTCTGTGCCAGATACTAAAACATGGCTCTGACATCTGGGAACTTTTGTCCTACAGCAGTGGCCTGTCTCAGGATCTAGCTGAGCACACTGGTCTATCAACCTCACCCTTTCAGTGCTCTAAGTCTAAAGTAGCACATTTGGACGTCAAATCTTAGATCAGTTACCATCTGAAAGGTCCATGTTGAATTTTCTGTCCCCCAGAAAGATGAAATTCAGTGAGATTGCCTGCTTTGATAGCAAAATTGATGTAAATTTCAGAAAAATGCTCAGATTGTGGAGACTGGATCAGGCCATTCAAGATCTTCTGCCGAGATATCCTGGGTTTCTTCACCCCTTTCCACAAGGGTGGATCTGTCGCAAGGAATAATTTTCCCACTTCTACTGTTAGTAAACACAGCTTTTCTAACGCAACAAACAAAATATTTACCAAAAACACTGGTCAATTACAGATGCTTTACTACTGGAATTCTATGTGGCGGCTCTCAAACCTTAATTTATTGTATTATACTCTCTTTGCACTGGACATTTCCAGCTGGTATGTATCCTAGGTTGTGGAATTTTTCACAACTGTTGAGAAAAAAACTGCTCACTATGATTAAACGGAACTCAAGTCTTTCTCTATATATTTTTCAATAAAAATTTAATCATCAAATATAGTTCTTGCATCTGTAATTGATAGATTAACATATCTGAGCAGAAGCTAGTCTAAAACCTGGCTGTCATGTGGGACCATGTTTACATCTACAAAATTCTCCCAACACAAAACATCACAACACTTTTGGAACACTGTAACGCATCTGTTCAATGAAAAATAATCCAAATGAACACAAAAGGCGAACGAATGGGAGTTTAACTTGGAAATTTACAAGTTTCCAAAGTAATTTTGGTCCTGTGAGGACTAGCTAGTGGCTTTCTCACTTCGTGCACAATGCAAAATAAGCACAATATGACTGCTGACAGTACGCTGTTTGGATGCAACAAAGAGACCTAGGTATTTATGATATTGAACAGCATAAAAAAAAAAAAAAAAAACAAGCAGAAGGTCCCGCGCCGAGGTTTTCTTTAGCACCAAATGCTGAAATTTCAAGATATCAAATAAATAAACGCATTTCCATATTGTTTTATATCCAGCTGTACAAAATTCTACCACTAGACGCCCAATCCCTAATTGTGTGTTTTTCTCCATAATTAGGAGCAGCTTTTCTGCAAAGGAGAGTTTTTGTGTTGTGTTTTTCTCATTTGAAACTATATTTGAGGGTAAAATTATAAAACTGCTCACATAGCTAAAGGAATATTACACAAAGCCAACAAACCAATCAAACAATACACATTCGTAATTTTTATAAAAAAATGGGGTGTCCAATGCAAAAAAAGCATATTTCAGACCTGAAATGTTTTCCACAATATAATATCAAAAGACAGGCAGAGAGATAGAGAGAGAGAGAAAAAAAAGAGACCATTTCCATTCCATATAAATATGAATATAAACATATCCAATACAGATTTTTTTTTTCCATTACAATAAATTAATCTAGAAGAATGGAACCCAAATTTACATAATTTTTACCTTCTCTGACTCCAGTTCTGCAGTTTTCAGTTTTAGCTCCTCTGCAATTCGTCTCTCATCCTCCTGTTGTTTGCTTAGTTCTGAGCAACTTTGCTGTTCCTGCTCTAACTCCTCTTGAGCCTAAGTTTAATCAAACAATGATATCAATAACAAGAGAACTTTAAAGCAGCACATGCCCCTTAAATACTGTCTGAAAATAAAGAAACAATAAACACTAACAACAATAGGTATTAAAGACATAACCTGATGACAAAAAAAAAAACAAAAAAAAAAAAAAAAACAGGTCACTTGACCCAGACTGCCAATAAGACTAGATCTAGTGAAAAAAAAATCAAAAATAAAAGCAGCCACGTTAATGGGATGAGCAAAATAAGAAGCAGCAAGATCTGACAAAAGGATGCATACAAACAACCAGCAAGTGAATAAATGGTGTGATATCATCTTATTTTCGTCTCATTATTCTAAGACTAAGACTGTAACTAAAATGAACGTCTTATGACCACATGTATTCTCACATTCTTTCTCTTTCCTCCTATGTAGTTTTGGTTGGTATATAGTATTTAGTCATGCTGTAAGTAACTGTTGGAAAGACCATGTAATTCTCTTAAAAATTGCAGTGCATAATTAGTCTAACAATGAATACTCCTTACAGCTGGGGTGAAATTATCTTCTTTTCTACTTAAATGAACCAAACCACAACTACAATCAATAAATCTAGTTTAAGCAAAAAGAAGAACAGACAAACTACAAAATGTTTAGAATTTTTATAAAATAGATCTAGCTTTGGTAATGATTGTGTATACTGTATATTATTAATTTGTTACTTCATGTAAAAAGTCATGTCCTTAATCTCAATAATGCAACATCTGTGTGCTGTCTCCATGTCCGAGCATACATTAATGTTTAAAATGTTTCACAGTTTTTATCAATGATACAAAGTTCAGTGTGCGCATGCATGCACTGAAAGCCTTTGCCGGGCAGATCCGAGATACCAGCCTGTCTGTATTCATTACTTAGAGGGTCACAATATTTCAACACTTGATAGTGGTGGAACCAGTTTTAATAGGAATTTTTTTGTTTTTTGTTTACCACTGTTGGAAAGATTAAACCCTCTTCTTTCCAACCATATTTTTGACACGGACAAATTCACAGCCTTCATCTGACAAGTAGAGATAAAAAAGGTTAACTGTCACAAAACTTCAAACAATTTACCAATTTTTCGGCCAGTGTTATCTTCTCTTTCACAAGAGATATATCATGAAAAATAAAGCACAGAAAAATTCAGATCTTCACCTTTTTGTTTATATTTTGTGTCCGAATGTTTCATGATCTTCTATTGCATGTGTTGTTGTGTTAAAATACCACACATTTCCACAACGTCGCAGCAGTTTCATCTTAGTGGGGTGGCAATGAACTGTGAGTTGAACTCTTTATCCCGACCCAACCACCGGCATGGGTCAAACTAAAGGCACGTTAGTGCACAGCTATGTATAGGGCAGGCAGGAAGTGAAATTAAAAAAAAAAAAAAAACACAGATAGTTCTCAAATGGCGCAGGAAGGTAAATAGGTCCATCTGATGCAATTTCTAACAACACATTGGAACAACAACAAACCTTCTGAAATTCAGCATCTCTCTCAGTTTGCTTCTCTTTTCCTTTGGCAAGAAATTCTTTGAGTTTCTTGTTTTTCTCTAGGACACTTTCAAATTGCCCCCTTGACTTTTGCTGAAATGGGAAAAAACATCATGAACTATGAATATAACACAAGTCCATTTGAGCTGCATACACAAATCTTTAATTTCTGTTTCAAATCATTAAAGTTTTTAATTTATGTAGAAAAGAAAAGAAATTACAAAAAGAAATGATAGAAAACAAAACAAACTAAAAAAATTTTTTTAAAAATCAAGAGACAGAGTGAAAAAGAAAAGCAAGTCATAAAATAATAATAACAATATTTAAAAAAACAGACAAAATGTGCAGATAAATGGTACAAGGGTTTAAGAAACACATGGACTACATTACATTTTTGCCCATAATATGCTTAGAAGTACTGAATTTGAATGACACTGACAGAAAATGCTTCTTCTCAGATTACAGTAGGCCTAGTAACATGTAAACTTGTTTTCCAAAATATTAAGTGTAAACAAATTGCCTTCACATCTGAACAACAACAAAATCAAAGAACTTACTATTCTGTCCAGAATATCTTGTGCAAAGGTTGTGCGAATCTGATTGTGCCGAACCGAGTTGAGAAAAGCACTGGCTATCCGCTGCACACGCTTTGAGGCTGCATGTGGGATGGAAAACAATTATAATAATCACATTCCAATATTGGCCATTGCATAAAGATACAAACTGAGCTGATAATTAACTGTTTTATGTTCAGAATATGTTCATGTGAGATGTGCACTCTTTGATTGTGCATCTGCTATTTGTTTATCAGATTGCTAGTGTGTCTGCGCTATATCATTTCAGTTAAAAACATAAACTTTATCACAGTGTAGAATATAACACATTACATTTGAAAGAATCTGAGGAAAAAAAAAGGAAAAAAGCATAAAAACAATATCAAGATGCAATACTATTTATTGTAATATCATTATCATTCTAAAACTAGAAATCCTTCATAATTAAAAATGTAATGCACTGGTTTGACTTGATTTTTTACTCCTGTATTCAGAATCAAATTCTTCTATCGACAGAAAATACCATTACAGTGGCCTTTGCCTAAAGTCCTGAATTTTTTCTCTAGATTTTACTTCTCTGTGAATCCACTCCAAAATGAAAAATTTACCTAAGAGCCCGTGGTCAGACCAAGATCTATGAGTACTCAAGCTATAACTTCATATCAGATTGTGTGTGCACTCATACATCATCCATTACTTCCCTTCCTCGTATTCATATACCCCTCAGCCCCGCCCCCCCCCCCCCCTTTTATTACACACATGGAGTTAATGATTTTGCTAGATGAGATTATAATCAAGTGCATTATGCACCCTAGATATAATCAAACAGTGATGATCTACATTTAAGTGGAGCCAAATCCTGGTTGACAGTAGGCTAGGACTACTGTTGAATGATCATGGGTTAAACCGAATGGACATATCCACTTTGTGATACCATTTTTATACGCAGAAAAGGCTGCCCTTTTAAGAGAAAACAAACCTCAAAATCACATTTTTAGCAAAATTTGTATTTCCAGTTGTAGCAGTCTCAACTGCAGTTAGACGGGTTGTCTAACTCCTCAAACTGCCTAAGAGCCTATCTGCCCAGGAGTCCACTTTTTTTAATCTCATTAGGCTCTTACGTAGAGACCTGTATTTAGCCTAGGTCTGACCATATTTCTTGAATAGGACACCATAGTAAGAATGCCATGTGCTTTAGTTAGAGTCTTGTCTGACAAATTCTATCTAAAGTGACCAAAATAATAGAAATAAAGGATTATTAAAGACATGTATGTCAAAACAATCTGACAAGAAATACAAATCTTACTTGGTTGAATGACATCTCTCACTGAAAAGCTTGCAAAACCAAAATTGCTCAGGACTCTTTGGCTGAAATAAAGCAAGACTATCTCCGCATATCAAAGTGAAATGAAATCAAACTTGCTTACTATTAAATTCGGAAAAAACATCTTTTACCCTCAGCTGCCACAACTAGCATCACTATCACTTTCAGACATTTCTATTTGGTGAAAGTATAAACTCAGTGGTAATCTTAATGTCCAGTTTGGAAAGGCAATGACTGGTAAGGCACAGGTGGGGCAATCAAATGAACATTTGAAGATCTTTCAAAAGAAATCAACATTAACAAACAAATAAAAACAAGAGAGAGAGAGAATCCATGCAATTAGTACAGTCGAGTCCACTTAGATCAAATTTGCTGGGACCAACCTAATAGGTTTGATTAAAGAGAGTTCGTCTACCAGTTTAAACAGACAAACAAGCTTTTTGTTTTAAAAGGCAAACGACCCTCTTGTCCAATCAGTAATAAAATTAACAACCCTTTTGTCCAATCACTAATAAAATTATCGGCTACTTACATGCAACTTGTAAATGCCATCTGAGCAAATCCCTCCTCACTCAGATCATGATACTCAGTTTGCATCCTTTGTACCCTAAATAACGACTGCTCATGATGGGGAAGAGAGAAAAAAGAAGAGAAGAAGCAGAAATACATCAATAATATATATTTTTAAACAACGTACATGTATGAAACTAAAAACTCAACCTGTTGCTATTGTTCAACAAAATGCGCTCAGGAAAAAAAAAAAAAAAAAAAGTACCTTTACAAATAAAGTCATCAGGATTTAAATAATCGACATGATGATCTTTTGGTATCATCTAATTTGCTACAGTAATCCTTCATTTATCAGTCATCGAGTTATTCGTCGTACAACATTTTTGGCATCACCAATCCTTTGGTGCGTCATGAGTTTTTCGTCTCTCCACCGGTTAAGTCTGAATTCTGCACGGCTGGCATGGTGGCTGTTGGCTCAGCTCTACGAAATTCCAGGAACTGCTCCTTCCACGCATACACCACCAACCCATGCCAAACAAAACTCAGTTGACACCATTGCGTGTGGTACTTCTATTGTTATTATTAATCATAGTTATTTTCATTATTGCTACAGCTTTAAGTATTATTACTTTTGTTTTAGGGTTATCTATGTGCAAAGTAGGGGGGATAGCATTGCATTACTGTCTTTCGACATAATCCATAGACCTGTAAGTGACCCCTTAAAAGACTCTGAACTTTTTTCACCGAAATAACAGTGTTTTCGATACATTTGTATGAGTGGGGGAGGGGTTTAAAACTTAATCTTTCTCAAAAAACCTTTAAATATGTAAAAAAAAAAAAAAAATACAAAACTTCCAAAAGCAGAAGTCTACATTGTTTTTCGCGCATGCTCTCTGCCATCGTCGCATTGTCGTGTTCCGCATTCACAGTATTCGCTTCTCAGGTTCTGACAGCTGTTAATAAAATTATTTATGCGATGTCAGAGACGGTCGGAATGGATTCTCTGGTAGGAAAATTTACCAACTGGCGGACTGTTGGAATTCTGATGATTGTTGGAAAACCTACCACATCGGTGGGTGTCTCCTCGACATTCCCGGGGGGACATCTCATCTCTCTCCCTTTCCCTGCTCCTGTCTTCTGTCCCGCACTTTCTTTCCTTTCTTCTTTGACGTGCAGTAAACGTGTCTTACTATGTCTGACACAATAAAGATCTAAACATGCTGATGTGTCCTTAAACCCCAAGTCACAAACACAAACACCAGATAAATGAGGGATTACTAATCAACTTGACTGATTGAAAATTAGCAAAGTATCTTTTTCACTTAAAAATTTTTTAAAAAAAAGGATAAGAAATGGTCAGTGCATAATGTTAACTTGCAAGACGATAAATTAATCTTACCCACACTAGATTGATAAAAATGCATGCTGTTTCTGGAAGCTTTCTAGATGTTTGTGCAGTATGCAAATTACCAAAATTAAAGGATGACAACTGATTACTTTAATAAACTTCTCATTTCAGATATTCAAAGTTCCATGCAGTTTTGTACAATACACCAACTGACTAAAGCTGCAGGCATACTGGATCCTATATCTGTTTCGCTTTTGCATGTTGACCTTGACAAACTCACTGAACGTCACCTGAGTGAATGAGAATGTCTATATATGTGTTTCAGTGTCGGTGCTACACTCCATTATATTTCCCAGGGATGTCAATATGTCTACATGAAAAATCAGGAAAAATTCCTGGCATTCTTTAACAACACATAAAAGTGAAGTACATAAATACATATAGTATATAATACTGGATTTGGGGCCAACAGAGAAATTACTGACAGCCAGAAAAGTAGGAAATCCTACTAAAGTACGAAGTTTGACATCCCTGAATCTACGTAGAGGAGAGGGCTGTTTAAATGTCCCGCGGTGCGTATCACTCCGCCATTTTTACCGGAGGACATTTGTTTCGACCGTCTAAAGCTATGCAATTTCGTTTAATTAACTTTTGTCATAAGTGCTGTTTTCTGGCTTCGGAACAAAATCAGGATAGAACGAATAGATTTTGTGTGAAAAAAATAAATAAATGTGATTTTCGAATAAAACCAAAAGATATCCTTTGACAAATTGGGTATTAAATTTGCTCTCTCTTCCCGACCGCTATCCCCAGACACAAATTAATACACACAAATTCAGAAAAAAAGATTTTAACGATCCCTTCTGAAAAATCAAGAATGGCACTTAAGACCATTAGGTTTCAATGGTCGATTCTACATCACCCAGTCCAGATAAGAGATTGAGTTATAGGACATGGGGCCTGGGGCTGCAATGTTGACCAAAAGCAAACTCTTTAATATGTCTGACTGCAGGCGTGATTGTTCTCTCGACCAAGCTGCAAATGCCTTCGCTACGCCAAGACTCTGTACGTTATCAAATCATCCACAGACCCGAGCCACATACTTGATGCACTTCTGGGAACGGGTTCTTGATGCACTTCTGGGAACGGGTTAAACAGACCGAAAGCCAAAAACCATGCTGAATGTTTTATCTGACACAACAGATTTCACCCATATCCTGGAAATCCTGCACACCCACGTCCTTGGCCTTGCCTAGCCTGTAAACTTGCCCCACTTCTTGGTTTGACCCTGTAACAGTCGGCAGAAAATTTATGACTAAATCTCCTCGCCGTGAGCCTATTGATCCTAGATGCCTTCGAACTAATGAGTAGTGTTAATGATTTTTAATAACGTAGGAAAACGCCTGAACAACTTCCGCGTTGTCCCCGTTCCCCCTCTCCCCCGGAAATCTTGTGTTCTTCCGTCCGGGAAAGCACCATGCACCCACTATATATAGTGACCTGAAATATTCTGAAAAAGGTAGTCAGTCACTTGTTACATACCAGAACTAATCAAGGATGTCTCAGAAATTCATTTGTACCATCAATGATACGCTTATCAAAAACTGCAGCGCCAGCTTTACTTGAGTTTTGTTTCTGATAAATTTGATACTTTGTCGATATACATTTGAGTTCGAATGTATTATGTACGTACGCTGTCTTCCAGCTGTGAGCCCGTGCGGGGCCCCGGGATTTATAAGTAGGCTCTCTGCTGCCACCTGCAGGCAGTGTTAGCCCGCCAACGGTGGGGTGTCTCCCATAGAGTGCCATCTTCGACATTCCAGGGGAGACATCTCTTCTCTCTTTCCTCCTGTATTTTGTCCCGCTTTCTTTCCTCTTCTTGACGAGTAAACGTATCTTACCGTGTTTGACACCGTGTTTTTGACAGCCGTAATAGTACTGATATGTCGTTAAACCCCAACACAAACAAACAAACATCAGTTGTGAACGGAAATTCCCTTTGAGGGCATAGAATTTATCCTGTCTTTAGCTTACTTGCGAATTTAATTTCACAACATAGACCATTTAATTTAAACCAGACCACCATTTAGCCAGTGCTAATATTAATGATGTGGTGGTAAGATTACAGAAATTTATCTCTGACCTATGTGGGCACTTCCATCATTTGACATTTTGTTTTAAGAGTGACTCGGTGTCACGGGCTATCTGGACCCTAACATCGCTCATTATCCAACTCCCTCAATATTTCCATGTCCTTCAGATGGGAGGGAGGCGTTTGCTTTCCATCAATGATTACGTGATTGCGTTGATTGATTGATGATTACAAAAACTGAACAAATGTTCAGAGTACATGATGGATAAAGTTTCCAGAGGCTCGATGTGAGGTAGGGGAGCAAGGAAAATGGGATCATTGCCATCACTTTAAAACAAAAGATGCCCCTCCTCCCCCGAAAACGAAAGGAAGCGAGATATAGAGAGAGCTAGGAACAAAAAAAGGGGGACGGACACAGACAGACAGACAGACAGATAGACAGATAGATAGATAGATAGATAGATAGATAGATAGATAGATAGATAGATA
>JBCAUA010017519.1:0-12856 GCA_038406235.1 Peronia verruculata | reverse complement strand
TCTGTCTATCTATCTGTCTGTCTGTCTGTCTGTCTGTCTGTCTGTCTGTCTGTCTATCTATCTATCTATCTATCTATTTCAGCCAATTAGCTGCTGCATAAATCCTTCCTCCTGAAAGGACACCATGTCTTATTGGAACATTGCCTAACATTACTATAATTAGGATCCCATACGTCTAAATTGGATTGCTTGAAATTTTGCATACATACCTTTCAGTTCAATATCTTAACTTGATCAGAACATATTTTTTGGTAACTGGTTCGGTTTTTGTGAAATTTTGTTTTATATGGGGATGTAAATGAATAAATAAATAATATGCAAATAACGGATTTTCCGAAAATGTTATTCCAAAATCTCAAATCTCTCTTTAAAATAGAATCGAAAATCTTCAGTGATCACTTTTCTTTTTATACTGTTTTGACAATAATTGTCATTGCAATTGCTCCATAAATAAAGAGCAGATATTCTGCTTTAAAAAACAAAACAAAACAAAAACTCATTTTCAGAAGAAGAAAAAAAAAAGCATCAGAAGTTTTTATTACTGAACCGGATTTTCGACCTCTAAACATTTGTTTTTCTTTTAAGTACCAGAGTTCTCTCCCGTACTTCTATGTCACATTTTGCAGAGGCATCTGCCTACATTTTAACTCATTTTGCTCCCACTCTATCAGCAAATTAAAAGGACCCGGTAAACTTTCAGGGTCCGGGGAGGCCTACTTAAGTAGTAGTGATAATAACAATAATAGAGAGTATTTATATTACGCGTATCCCCGTACAGTTCGGGCTCTAAACGCTTTACAAGCTCTCAGGTCCCTGGGAAGCATTCAATGTGGCTACCTGTTAGGCGCTCAAGCCCTTATCAATCTTACAATATCGCTCACTGTCTATATCCATTCAAACCTGGGTGGAGTCAGGAAATGTGTGTAAATTGTGTAAGTACTGATACTTGTCCTATATTGTATAGTCTTAAAATATGTGTGTGGCTTTCAACCCTCCCATCCTCCTTTTCCTCCCTATTCTATATATATATATGTGTGTGTGTGTATATTTTAGAAAGCAATCAATCGACACACTAGATAGGAAAGGCTGGGAATAGAGAAATTGTAAAAGGAAGTAATCAGGTGGAGTTTAGAATATAGGGAAATAGCAGAGGCAAATTTAAAATACAGATTGAAACAAATGGCTAGTGTCCTCCTCCCATGCGATATGAAAATCAGTATAGCTATCAAACAATGACATAGCCATCAAACAATGACAAAGTTAAAACTAAAACTTTAAAGAAAAGTACCTTTTTTGTTAGGCTGAATGAACTGATAAACCATCTGGTGGAAGAACATTATCATGTTGACACATACTGGGCACACAGCCTTATACATAAATCTGAAAACAAAAGTATTAAGGGAGGAGGGGGGGAGGTGTTCCTGTAATTTGGTTTTTGCTCAAAATACTCGATTTTGGGTTTTTGTTTTTTTTTTAAATTCGATCCCTGCTGAATACAAAAATGTTATTGGAAAGTTGATTTGTCCATTCTAAGGTGTGGGCAGAGGTTTCAAGCAAAGGTTGACACTCAGACTCTTGCTCATTTCGGGCTCTTTATTCAATGATAGATCATCAGTATTTCGCTGGCTATGGGCAAATAGTGTATCGAAGACTTGATTATTCTCTCCGTTACCGCTATCGGGAGCCCCAGTGCCAGGGACGGACAGTGGCTGACCATCTGAGGCACTGACCACACCCAATTTCAGTGGAAACGTTCACCTGGGCCTCTGAAATAGACTTCCCACGGCCTAATTAGGCTGAACTATGCCATTTATCAGCTGTCTCAGAGTGCATTAGTACAATGTCTGTTACAGGAAGGGTAAAAACGCTCTTGGTTTTGACCGTGGAAGACATGACAGCCATATATAGCCCTCTCTTGACCCTAAAATGACTCCAGGGAAGATGGGATAGGAGGGAATGGAGTGAAAATGGGAGTAGGGGCACAGGAGAAGGCAAAAGAAGGCATGTAAGTGAAACAAACATGTTTTGGGATTGTAAGTTCGATCAGAAGCTCTTTAGGCCTTTTTTTTTAAGCGAAAAAAAAAAAACCAAACTTTAAATGGGTTTTTCTCAAAATGCGTTTTTTTTTACCACAAATATGCTATCTACTTTTTTTTGTTCATGAACCGATTGCCATGAAATTTAACATGAACATAGAACAAAACAATTCAAAAAATGATCAGAGGAGATTTTTGACAACTTTTAAAATTTTTGAGAAGTTTGAGATTTTAGGGTCAAATTTTTGCAAAATCCGTGATTTTTTAAAATATATATTTTAAAGATTTCGAAAAACAAAACTAAGCCAATATCAAAAATTTTCTCACATCCTTTTTAGATATTGAACTTAAAAACATGTATGCAAATTTTCAAGGAAATCAGTTGAAAAATGTAGAAGCGCGCCTATTCATAATAAAGTTACGTAATATTGAGTAGTAAAATCCAAGATGGCAGCTATTCCCATGGCAACCATGAGTGATTTCAATTTTTTTCTCTAATTTGACCATGCCGAATTAGATTGTAAGAGTAAAAATCATCCCCCCCCCCCCCCTCCAACCCTCCGCGGTTAAAAAATGATGTCCACCCCCCCCCCCTTAAAATAAAAATCTATGAAGACGCCCACGAGGAAAGACAGGAAATAAAGTTTAAAAGGTGCACATTTTATGTGGAAAATTTCATTATCTACAAGCCAGGTGAAGGCAAAAACGAAGTAAACAAATTAACTGAAATAAATAAAAGCACAAAAGCAAAAGTCAGAATAAAAACTCCCGGCAGTACGATTAGAGATGACGGAAATGTGTGCACAGTCTGTCAAGAGAAAAAAACATGAAGATTCAAACTCTCGAAGTCAAAAGTGTATACTCATAAATTTTTAATAGTAACTGAATTTATTAAAGAAGTGAAGACCAAACAGAAGACTACATCAAAAGACTAAGAAATAAAACATCAAATTTTAAAAGAAGATATTAAAAATTTAAAGATATGGGCCCAGAAATTACAGCAAAATCTAATGGAAACGCTCGAAACAGAGGGCGCCCCAAAACAGCAGACAATAATAGGTCAGAAATTAGAACCACCAATAGAGATGTGTTTCTAAAGGGTACTGAGAAGAAAAAGAGCAAATAAATACAGGAAACGTTCAATAATGATTATACACATAAGGCCTATTATAAAGCTAAGCAGGTTAATACATGGATACATCAAGACATTACATGCATACAGGAAACACATTTAAAATAACATAAAAGTATATATTATGTTAACCAGGACTCGCGCAGATAGATCTAGTAGGGCTATTAATAAAAAGCTAAGAATAGATAATTATGACACCTTCCAAACAAATAACATAGAGAGCCAGTGGTTAGACACTAATTCAAAGAGAATAATTAATATTTACATCCACAGCCCTGTCAGGAAAGAAGAAGTATTAGCAGTAGAAGAACACCGGAAGAATCATGATAGTTGGTGACACTAGTGGCCACGGTCCGCTCTGTGAGTCTGGTTGTGCGGAAATGAGATTTCAGGAACCAGTAGAAAGTATGAAGAATTGATAGTCTTAATGATGGCAGGTCACTCAGCTAGCCTATAACATTAGACATACGGTCACAGCAATAGACATCACATTCATAACTCAGGGGATGGAGAGGACTTACTGGGCAACAACTGAAGAGATCTCATCTGATCATTTATCTCCCTGTAGTTACGAAATCAAGAGAAAAAGAGTATAGGTATGATGACTGTGGTAATCAACACATGAAAGGTTATCTAAATATTTTTAAAAAAGTGAATTGGGTGAAATTTGCCAATATCATTGAAAATTACTTGGATTCAGATGAGTGCGACAAATATAACGTAGCGGATTTAAACAGTTTGATCACAACCTCCTTAATATCTGTCTGTATAGAATGCTTACCTCCTAAACCATTGATTTTTTTTTTTTTTTTTAATCTTAAAATAACTGCCCTATGGTGGAGTGAAAAATGCTAGCGAGCCATCAAAACAAAACAAAACAAAAAAGACGACAGTATAGGACATACGGGAAATGTCCCTCTGAAAAAAATAAAATGAAATTTAAAACAATAAGGAATGGAGCTAACAGAATAATACAAACACAGAAAACTCTTCAGTTCAGACAATTAATGTGGCAAAGTATCTGACCGACTACGTCCACCTCTGAAATATGAAAAAAACTTAAAAACCTCCAGGGAAACAAGAAAAATAGCAATAGAAGTCACAATATACTCAAACAGCTGCTTCAAATTAACAAAAGGCAGATCTGTTTGGCAAAACATTCTATCACACTAGTTCAAATAGCACTTCAGGAATTCAGGAAGTGGAGAGGAGACGAAAATTAATAGATAGCTTAGAAGAATTTAATGAAGAACATGATTAAGGAAGAATTGATCCATTACCATTCAGGAAATAAATGGTGCGTTAGCGAGCAAGAAAGATTCAGCCTCTGGGGTGGACGGAATATGTTGTATTATGATAAAGAAGGCCCCTGAAAAAGTATACCGTATTTTGCAGATGTTCTTTAATAAAGTCCTGCAGACAGGCTCCATTCCTACTGTCTGGAAGATAGCAACAATTAGTCCCCTCCTCATTCCCGGGAAAGACCCCGATAATACAATGGCATCTTTAACGCCACCTTTAGATAAAATCTGAGAAACAAAAATAACAGGCTTAAAGTTTACTTGGAAATAAACAAACTCTATAGCCCACATTGGTCGGGCTTCAAGTCCGCTAAAATCACGATAGATCCCCTCCATAAATTAGAACACGAAATTAAAAAAGGCTTTGAACACAAAGAAAAAAACTGTTGCGATCTTTCTAGACCTAAGTGAAAGCTTTTGACACTGCCTGGCGCGCGGCTATTCTTTACAGATGTGGGAAATTAGAGGTTTTTGGCAATAACCTCGGGTACATCCACGCATTTCTTGACGATCGAAAAAAAATTATGTCAAAGTTAACGAGGCCTATTCCCAACTCCACCCTTCAAGAAAATGGCACACCACAGGGAGCTCCTCCTTGCTCCTCCTCTGTTTAATGTATTAGTGAACGATTTAGGTAATTATTCAAAGATGAGTCCATCAGTTTCTCCTAATTTCTGATGGCTCAGCCCTGTGGTCCAGGGGGGAAAAGCTAAGCTACATTCAAATAAAATTACAAAGACAGACAAAATTAATGCCTGGACCAGTACTTGAGGACTTTAACTTAACTCAAATAAAACGGTAGATTTTTTTTTTTTTTCAAGAAGTAGTAGAAAGGGTTTAAAAAATGTAGATACCGAAATTAATATCACCAAAATTCATCTTACTCTAGAAACCGCATATTTAGGCCTACGTTTAGATACCCGGCTTTGTTGGAACAAGCACATAACACCTACAAGGAGAGCGGACTGATGACGTCACACATGCTGAGTGTGGAATCATGCCCATGAGGGAAAGACACCTAGTTAACGCCGTTCACATATTCATAATTCAAGAATGAACGAAATAACGAAATTCACACGATCATTATCTCATGATTACAAGTCTGTTGTAGGCTATTCTTTCCGTGCTGCAGCTCTCGATTTAAAAAAAATGAATCCGTTTGTTTACAAGAAAAGATTCGCTAGATCAGAATATGACCAACTCCGTGTGTAGAAAAAGACGCCAAGCATAGCAAAACAGCAACTCCTCCATGACCACGGCGTCCAGTGTTGGCATGCGAGACACAAGGTGTTTTATTAAGGCGACGTCATGAGTCCGCACTCCAGTGTAATAGTATGAGCTCTTTGCCTACAACAGACATTGACCGCTCGAACAAACATGATCAGATACGTCACAGAACCGGATTGCGGAATAGATCATTAATGCCTCCTCCTGACCCATAAGGCATTTATTATAGGTAAGATTAATTATGAGCAACATTGTATGGTGAAAACAATAAAATAGATTTGAAAAAGCTAGACAGAATTCAGGCCCTCGGAAAGAACAAGATAATTATTGTTCGAGTGCCTGGAAAGATTGGCTGAAATAGTTCCCTTGGAGCTTAGGCGGAAACAGTTAGCTATAAGTCATGGCTCCAAGTTAATTTGCAATAGGAAACACCCGGCCGTTGAGGTTATACACTATAGACACCAAAATTCTTCTGCTAATCCTGCCGTAATTTTGGAGAAAAAAAAAAACTTCTCGGCAATTTTCAAAATCTCAAAACACAATACATAGAAACGTTAACACCATGGGAACTGTCAATCGTTAAAGTAAAATATTTAATTGTGAACTGTTCGATAATTACTACAAAAAGGATACTAATAATATTAAAACAGTAAACTTAGAGCTGATAACATAGTAGCAGAAAATCCTTCATATGCGTCACCCATGGGTCGAAGACAGAAGCGGGTAGAGGAGGCATAGAAACATATTTCCTAACTTTAAACGATAGAAAAGAATACAGACTGAACAATCATACACCCATATACACTGCAGAAATGACGGCCATCAAAAATGCCTTAAAAACATTTATAGACACTACACATTAGGAACCAACAGTATCCACCGACTCATTATCTAGTATACAGAGTTTGAGTCGTGATGAAAGAAAAGAGCGGTCAGATTTGAGAATATAATTACGTTGAACAACACCCTACTTATATAATTTGGACCCCTGCACACACGGGAATCTGTGGAGACGAAATGACAAATAATTTGGCCAGATACTAGGCATGTGCATGTCCGGTCACGATAACCTGTTATATCGGTCAGGGGGGCATATACGATTGATCGATTATGGCGACCGATGATCAGTAACGTTGTCGGTCATGATCGACCATGAAAGAAGTAATTGATCATAGCTAAACAGTTCGTCTTGGGCGACACGCGAGTGACCCTTCCCATCCCCTTTCCTTACTACGCGCATGTCAACAAAAAAAAAAAATAGTCACTGACCCGCGAAGAGCCGAGCTGCATTCACCGTTTAACCCTTGTAGTGTCAGGAGGACGATTTACCGCAACCTTTATAGACTTGGCATGTTAATGAAGCTAAAGATAGCTTCAAAACGGTAGCACGATATTCGTTTCATACATGTATTGCCATTTTTTGTATCATTGTTATTTCTTGAATATGAATACATATCATAAGGGGAAATATTGCATCCTACACACGCAGCACTTTGCTGTACGGGAGCGAGTCTTGGACTACATGTGCCGGCCAGGAGAAGTGGCTCAACAGCTTCTACCTACGCTGCCTCAGACGCCTCCCTCAGATCAAGTGGCAAGACAAGGTTACAGATACAGATGTCCTCCAGTGCACCGCCATCCCAAACATGTTTGCACTCCTTAGCCGGAAACGCCTCAAGTGGCTAGGCAACATACGTCGCATGGATGACGGGCGTGTGTATGGGGAACTGCGCGAGGGTTCCCGCCCCACAGGAAGACCGCAACTACAGTTGAAGGACGTCTGCAAGCGGAACATGGAGGCAGCCGACATTGACCCCAGCACTTATGAATGCTCTGCCAACCGCCAGTTCTGGAGAGCTACTGTCAGTTAAGGAGCGAAAAGGGCAAAAACCACCAGAAACGACCAGGTCGCTGACAAAAAGGCAAGGAGAGAGCCAAGGGCAGCTCTGTGACAGCGTCAACCCGCTTCATTTGCAACAACTGTTCGCGAGACTGCCACGCTCGGGTGGGGCTCGGCAGCCACTCTAGAAGATGCTATCCCCAATCCTAGCGCTACATTATCCGTCGCTCTAAACGAAAGGATGCCGACGATATTGGAAAAGAATCCACGGCAGGCCTGGGAGATGTTATTAATTACATAGGCTTGCGAATTAAAGTGTATGTCAAACCCTGCTCACTTCTATGTTGATATTTTGGTTGATTTAATTGAATGTTACGGTACTCAAAGGAAACGTGTTTTGAACGCGTCATACTATCGGACGCACAATTGGGTATTTTAATCAAAATCACATGACCTAGGAAACATCGCTCACATGTGGCTTTGTTTACTTGCTCTGCGCATGGCAGACAAATCTGCGCGAATAAGAAGCTCTCAGACCTGTCATATCATATAAACAAAAGCCACACGTAAGCGATGATCACTAGTTCATGTGATTTTGCTTAAAATACCTAATTACTTTCCTTTCCTAAGTACGAGAGGTATAAGGCAAACATTGTGGGAAAAAAAACAAAAAAACTCTCTCTTGTCCTTTGATACATGGAAAATGGAAAAATGGGGGGAAAAAATCGCCATGTAATGAACATGTTTTTTTTCTTTTTTACACGACTGGGTCTCAGGTGAACACTCGTCACCCGCTCGTCGGACCAACAGGGTGGATTTGTGCTGGTCGAGGGTCCCTGCAGGTTAAGCCAGCGGGGTTGGTCTAGTCCATTTTAGTCATTAGGAAAAAAACAAAAAAACTGGCGTGTAGGGGAGAGGATTTTCTTTGTTTGCTGACACCTGGGACAGCGCTCGTGATTTTCCGTTATCGCAAGGAGCTTAGATGCGTTATCGTGAGTAACGCAATGGGACTCGTCGTGTGAATAGACTCGGCCTATTTTTAAATATGTTTTTTTTTTCATATTTGGTTCTCCTTCTGCCTCCCCCCCCCCTTTTCCCTGCAAGGGCTCGGAGCAACAACAACAACAACAACAACAACAACGACAACAAGGAGGATCGCCTGAATGTCAGCGAGTAGGTTCTTCGCTCCCACCTGCAGGCGTTGTAAGCCCGCCGTCGTGGTGTGTTTCCCATAGAATACTATCCTCAGCATTTCAGGTGTGACATTTCTTCTCTCTCTCTCCTTCTTTCTGTCTTCTGTTCCACTCTTTTTCTTCTCTTCTTCTTGACGTGTAAACGTATCTCACCGTGTCTGGCACAATATGGCCGTAATCGTGCTGATGTGCACCCCAACACAAAACAAACAAACAAACAAATAGAGAAAGAAACAAACAGCCATATTTTTATTAATATTGTTTTTCCTTTACATGTTGCAAACAACAGAGGGGACAATGATTTTTTTTCTTGTTCAACCATGTGATATATATATATATATATTCTCATTGCGATCATTTTTAACATAAATTCTGACTTCACCTTTCAAGTAACCGAGGAAAAATTGATTTTTTATGTGTTTGTGTTATACCTCTTCTACTTGGTAAAGGAAAGTAATATAGGCGGCTGGAGAAAGAGGTTCATAATTTCCAACATGAGCCAAGATTGGTGGACAGCTATCTTCTTAATATCCTTTCTTTTAATGAACGTATGTTTTCAGAAAGCAAACGGCCCCAGAAAGGAAAGGGCGGGGTGAGGGTGGGAAAGGAGAGAGGAAAAAGAAAAAAAAGGGTGGGGGGGGGGTGGGTGGGTGGTAGACAGAATTTGGGAATAGAAGGGAGAGAATCTTGGTGGAGACGTGTGAAACGTTGGCTGGAACTCTAACTGTTGGCTGACATTCACGCGATGCTCCTTGTTTGCGTTGTTGTTATTATTGCTATTTATTGTTTGTTGTTTTTTGTTGTTTGTTATTATTGTTGTTGTCGTGTTTGTTTAGGATATCAGGAGGGAAATGTCTTCATGTGGCATTGAGGTCTGAAATAATGAAGCCGGAAAGGCGAGGGAGGAGGCGTTGGAAATGGAGACGGGAGGTTTAAATAGAGATGGAGAGAGTCAGGGCGTCTTTCGTACTTTTAAACCATTCAGATTATTCCACTGACACACACACACACACACACACACACACACACACACACACACACACACACACACACACACACACACACACACACACACTCGCATACACACACATAGCGCACAGCCTCACAAGCTGTATGACACACACCAACACACACACACACATACACACACACAGACGGACAGCCCTATAGCATGGCCGTCACACATATAAATCATAACGATGAACAGATTAACCTGCTCACAATAACACTATGGACAGGTTGGCTCTTAATAACAAACCATTAAAGTCAGGCAAATAGTAGAAAATAACGGCCAGGTCATCATACCGTCTAATTGGGAGGTCATCATGACCTAGCCTCCTCTTCATCCAGGATCAGGATGTGTTATTGAAAGGGAAACTTAATTGCTTGCTTGTTTTTGTACAAAACGATTCTGGATAATTAATTCGTTTCCACAGGGAGCTAAATAAACAGAAATTTGCTAAACCATCGTGTTAATGGGAACCATGTGTGAACAAGACAGAGCGACCTGGCCTGTCAGTCACATTCTGAATAGTAATAACTCACAGCAAGACAAAACTCAAATGTTTCTCGGTGATTCTGTTTAGTCAGACTAATCCGACCTCACTTCTTCTCGCATAGACAAGACACCAGGCTGAAACAGACGAGACACCAGACTGAAACAGACTGAAATCGACTGTGATAGACAAGGCACCAGACTGAGGCAGACAAAACACCAGACTGAAACAGACAAGATACCAGACTGAGCGAGACACAAGACACAGATGAAACAGATAAGACAATAGACTGAGACAGACAAGACAACAACTGAGATAGACAAGGCAACAGCCTGAGACAGACAAGAAACAGACTGAGACAGACTAGACACCAGACTGAGGCAGATAAAACACGAGACTGAAACAGATAGATACCAGACTGAGACACAAGACACTAAAATGAAACAGATATGACAATAGACTGAGACAGGCAAGACATCAGACTGATACAGACAAGCAAGCTACGAATCTGAAAGAAGACAATTGACTGAGACACACAATAAACGAGACCTGGACAGACAAACAAATCGACGAGATAACTAAGACACCCGATTAAGACGTACAAGATATCACGGCGTGACAACAAAGGAGTCAGACAAAAGAGCAGACTTCACAGAGAAGACAACAGACTGAGACAAACAAAACGACAGACTGAAATAGACCAGACAACAGACTGCGACAGACAAGATACAAGACTGATCCTGGCACAGATAAAGACAACTGACTGGGGTAGACAAGATACAGAACTGAGACAGACAAAACAACAGATTAAAACAGGCAAGAAAACAGACTTAAACAGGCAAGACAGGAGACTGAAACAGACAACAGACGAGACTGAGACAAACAAACCAACCGACTGAGACAAACAACACAACAGACAAAGACAGATAAGACACAAGACTGAAACAGACAAGATAACAGACTGAGACAAGACACCAAACTGAGACAGAAAGACTGGAAACTCAGAAGAAGAAGTGCAGACAATGTGTCGTTTTGTCTATGTCCAGCGAGCTTTGCCGTGGGCCAGGCTTACATCTCCGATCTGATAAAGTTGCCGACCTAAGCTGATTGGCTCTGTCTCATTCTGCACGACTTCGCCTCGGGAAAGATTTGTAACTTCATTGAGACAGTGAGTAAATGCATGAATGACTGAATTACTCAATTACTGAGGTACTGAATGAATGAATAAGGAACAGAATGAATGAATGAATGAATGAATGAATAAGTGAATGAATGAATGAATGAATGAATGAATGAATGAACGCATAGATTACAACTGACTGACTGTCGGAGCAAATAATGAATGAATGAGTGAATGAATGCACGAATGAATGAATGATGAACTCATACATGTATAAACAAATGTATAACTGACTAGTTGACTGAATGAATTAACGTGTGATTAAACAAATGACTGAATGAATAACTCACTGAATCAATTATTTAATAAAGGGAGAATTTGAATGAACGAACGGAGGAATGGATGGACGAATGAACAAAGAATAAACGAATGGAGAGAGAGAGAGAGAGAGAGAGTGAGAGAGAGGAATGAAAGGAACTTTAATTTTAATTCCTGCCAGGAGCCAACTCTGTTTCATTTGCCAGGTTGGCCGAGAGAGGTCCTGGCTCATCTCGTGCCATGCGCATGCAGGCCTCATTATGGGCGTTGTCTAATCCTCTTGGGATCGTGTAATAAATAGGAAGTGACGCCATTATGCCCACACTCAAAAAGAGGCTGAGTTCATCGTCATTTTGGAGGGGGTGGGGGGAGGAGAGAAAAGGGGGGGGGGGGGTTGCTGTCCAGGGAGAGCAGGAATGAGTTTGAGTACAATGACGTAGTTAATGAGGTAAGTAGTGTTGTCTGCGGGTATCATCCTCATCAGCTGTTTGGGGGGAGATTGTGTCACTGGGGACACTTTGTTTTATTGTGACAGATAATATTTGTTGTTCGCTGGTTTGTCTGTCCGTGTATGGGTATGTTTGTCTATCAGTTCGTCTACCCGTCCGTTCATCCAGCTATTCATTTGCAAGTCAGCTAGTAAGTCTGTCTGTTTATCTTTCTGTCTGTCCGTCTGTCTATCTATTGCTACTTTTGACATAGCATTATATCAAATTCAAGATCGATGTTTCAGGGAAAAAAAAAATAATGACAATAAAAAGAAGAATGATATCAAATCATGAAGTTACAAATTGTGTTAAGACGAAAGTGTATAGACACGATGATGGCGCAGCAGCAGCAGCAACAACAACAACAACAACAACAACAAAAACAAAAACAACGACGACTACAACAACGGAAGACGGTGTGATAGGTGGGTGAGCCAGACAGAGAGAAGCGGTTGTTACAGAATTTCAGCCGTGTCCTCAGTCAATGCGAGCTGACTTAGTCAATATATCGATGTCGCTGGCATTTGATGTGGTCTGACTTATGTACACGCGGTGTCTAGTGCCAATGTGTGTATGTTTGTGTGTCTGTCTGCTAAGGAGAGAGCGACTGATTGAGAGATTGAGTGATTGAGTGAGTGAGTGAGTGAGTGAGTGAGTGAGTGAGTGAGTGAGTGAGTGAGTGTGTGAGTGAGTGAGTGAGTGAGT
>JBCAUA010017509.1:0-12857 GCA_038406235.1 Peronia verruculata | reverse complement strand
CCAGATTTGTCTGCCATGCGCAGAGCAAGTAAACAAAGCCACATGTGAGCGATGTTCACTAGGTCATGTGATGTTGATTAAAATACCTAATTCTTCTAAAAATGCACTTCAGTCATTATTTTTTTTTTTTCACATAAAATCCCTTTACTACAGGAGGAGCAAAAAACATTTTAATTAGCATTTTCTTTCACATGCATTATCACCTTATTTACATTTTTTTTTTTTTAGGTGCCAAAAAACAAAGAGCCAACAAGGTTAAAAAATTTCACTTGTGACATCAGCTTATTCATATTGCATTCTGCATTTTGTTGTTTCTTTCTTTTGATGTATTTGGCTAGTTTGCAGACAGTCTGTGTTAAATGCGAAGATAGTTCTATAAAATCATCATCACGATTATATACAAATATTTTAAAACATAGGATGAATGACTGTCTTATCAGAAACTAATCAAATATATCAAAAAGAAGCAAACAACTTGATAACGCAGAAATTTAACAAGCTGGGATCACATCATCCTCATCATCGTCATGATGAAGGAGGCATATTTATGTAGCCCTTCCTCTCCAAAAAACTTGAAACACTTCCTAGAACCAAAGCAATTTACAGCCTCACACACAGACAATGCATTAGCGCAAACATTGGTGGCATAACTATAAAAATGGTAAACATTTCAAATGCCATAATTTTCACTGAAAAAGATCTGGATTGTTTGACACTGAATAAGTCTTCCCCAGATTATTTCCACACCCTCTGTCATTTTCTCAATTCTTTTTCATACACATTTCCAGGCCCTCAGAACACATCCCTAATTTCTCACACTTTTGCCAAATTGTGATCTGAAAAACTATGTGAGAGAGATTTCTTTGAGGATCAAAGGAGTTCATGTTATGATATCTATCATCAGTGCTGCAAGCAATCCACGTAAGTCCGAAATTTGGGAATTTCAAGTTGGTTTTTTTTTTCCTCTCTTCAAGGTCGCTAAAAATACATACTGTCTCACCATCTTCAGTATACTGACCAATAGAAATGCAAGTAAAAATCTGCAAAGATACCCTGTAAAATTTCCTGTTTATAATTTGATGTCAGTTCCTACTCTTAGGTGAAAAAAGAGCTCAAACTGACCTGAGCAGGTTGCTTGCAAAACCAACAATATATTATGATGCAAAGTCATAACCAACCTCTCCACATTTTCCTCAGCCTCCAGCTGGAGAGTGTCAAGGTGCGAGGCAATGCCAGGGTCTCCCAGCTTGACAGTAACCAACTCCATCGAAGGAGTGTCAAAAGCCAAAAACTTGCGCAGCCTCAGATTTCCATGATAAACTTTATTCTCTTCCTGCAAATACAGTAAGTACTGAAAATTTTTTTTTTGGCCATGATTTGATAATACAGCAGAAGAAAAATTCAGATTTTGTGGATGTATATATGATAAAAGAAACTAGACCTTAGTCTCCTTCTGAGACAGAATATGTATATATATATATGGATATGTCTTGCGCCCAGAGCAAATGAGTCGGAAGTCGCTCTGGGCCATCGCTAGTTTAAGGCCATGTTTGACTATTTCCCAATTCAGATACCACATTTCATGTTCAGGTTAGAAAGGGTTAAATTTTCACTTTGTGGAAAACACATAAAAAATTTTGGTATCTCAGTTGGAAAATAGTTAAAGATGGCTGTAACTTGACATCTCCCCGATTGCCTTTCAACTCATTTGCCCAGGATGCGAGACATATATGTACATAACAACAATTATATCAGAGCATTTAAAAAGTGCTCATCCATGTATAGGACTAAAGTTTCTTGCAGTTTACAGTCCTTCAAGCACTTTACAATCTGTTATAACCCCAACAAATCCAAAGGACATATATAAAGCTGCTGTCTGTTCAGTGCTCTAGACCATATCATGAAATAATATTATTCGCAGTATGTAATTCCATTTTAACCTACATCAAGTCAGAAAAAAATTCCTGAGACCAAAATGTCAGGATCAGTCAAGATTTGAACCTAGAAATTCAGATCCAGAGTCCAACTGCCCAACCACTGGACCATAGTTCACTGTTTGAACATGTTTAACTCACTTGCAACAATTCCCATAATTCACGGGAAGGGCATCTGCTCGCCAGGATGGTGCCCGTATATCCACGGTAAGAACAAAAAAATTCACTGTGCTCTGTATTTACCGTTATATATAAACAGGAAACGACAGGCAGTCAACCAAGCCTCTTTATGAGACCTGTGAAAAGTTTCCTGCTGATAGCCATGTAAGTTTTTAAATTACATGTCATAAGTCACCCTGAAAATAGGAAATCGTTCAAAAGGCATTCTTTTGAACAATTTTCCTTTTTTCGGGGTGACATCCCTTGTGACCTGTAATTTAAAGACTTACACAGCTATCAGTACGAAACTTTTATGACAGAGCAGCTGGTGCTCTTATCAAGACTCTATATCACATCTGCCATTTTTTGTCTTTTTCAAAAACCATGACCAAAACTAATTAATTAATTAAAAATTAACGACCAAGTTATAGGCTTGCTACTAGATTTTTTTTAACAGTTCACATATATGTTTGTGTGTGTTCAAAAGATTGAGAAGATTGAATGAATAGTTTTCTCTGTGTGATTTTTCAAAAATGACCCAAAAACGTCAGTCTTGAGTGTATGGTGGCCCAAAACGACCTCACTCTCAAGTGAGTTAATAAGAGGTGAAAAAAAGAAAAAAGTCATTCAAAGTTGTTTAATTCCTGTGTGACAGTCTGAAACAGTTTCTGGAACTTCCATGGTATAGTTCTCTTTTTTTTTTTAAACAGCCAAATTTAATGCCATATATCATAATTTAAAGTGGTTGATTAGCCTAGCTTTTATGGTGCTATAGAGAAAACAGATTTTCAGCTAATTCTTATTCTTAACTTGAAATGAAGACTGATACCTTATCTTTATTTTTTTTCTTCAATAAAGTGTATTCAGTGAAATTTCGGTAAAAAATGTTTACTTTTCTTGTGTACATGTAAATATTAAGAGTGATGAGGTAAGGAAGAAAAAAAATGTTTGCAATGACTTACCATAACACGCAAAATCTTCAGAATCTGATGTATGATATTGATTTTCTGACTGACACGTGTGGGGTGTTTACATACAAAGGTCAGCAGGTCACTGAGGTGTGTGTACTCCATCAATACACAGACGTGTCTTTCAACAACCATGCCATAAAACTGCAGGAATTTACTCTGATCAATGCGGCCCAGCTTCAATAGTTTCTCCACTCCTTCCCGGAATGCCTGTGGACAATAGGTCATGTCACATCACTTTGAGTACAGCATTGCTACAGTGATACATTCTAGATACTTAGTCTGATAGACAGATAGAAAAAAAGATGAAATGACAGTCTGTGTGACAGATGGATGGATGGATGGATGGATGGATGGATGGATGGATGGATGGATGGATGGATGGCCGGACAGATGGGTAGGCAGCTAGACATGTAGTTAGGTAGGTAAGTAGTTGAACTGACAAAGAAATGTAAAGTGATCTTTTCACCTCCCCCTCCCCACCTCCACTGTCATAATTCGTGATTTGACCGATTAAGCTTAGCTATGCACATGTTCTCTAAGTCATTACAATCAAATATGCCAAACAAGTGCAGCAGCAAGCTGCATCAGGATTGGGAGGCAGGGTTGGGTGTGGTGGGCAATCATCAGGTAGTTGTTTTTCTTAAGCCTTTCAATCCTAAGAGACAGGATTATCTCGGCTTTTAGAAGTTGCAAATTTTTGCTGAGAAATTTTGTGGGTAGAAATTTAGAAATTTTGCCCGGACAGCGGCACTCAGGCCCACTCTTCCATCGATTTTCAACTACCAAGGGATCTTTAACGTGCGTAACGTACACACGGGACCTCCCAAATATATTGGCCCTTATCTGAGAAGGCTAGACGTCGGGCTTCCCTACCCACAGGAAGCCAGGGGACCGTTGAGTCATTGAAAAAATGCGGGTTTTCGATCTTCGTGTTCTGTCATTCCCCAATGCAGAACCCGCGTTTCGATCCCGGCCTGTTTTACTCCATGAGCAGACGCCATACCCAATGAGCCACTGCGTCCCCCAATCATCAGGTTACATGACAATGTGACAGTTATTCAGCTGACAGATAACGGCTGGTGTTAAGAATCCTGATGTCACTCAACCATAGATCTCACGAACAATGAATGCAAAGGGTCATGCGCAGTGATGCTGAATGAAAGAATGTGTGAAGAGAAGCAAACCATCATAAGGCCTGACAATATGTCATTTCAAATATTGGTACCTTTTTCTAGTTTTGTGTAGCTTTCTGAGCTTGAGATGAGCAACAGGTGCATCAATCTTTCCTTTACTCCCCAAAGAGCATCAACTTATCCACAATCAACTGGACTTCCCTTGAAAAATTTTGTACAGTGTGGTCTTCTTCTCTACTCAAACAGTCATTAATCTCCAGTCTCACTGAGTTAATTTTTATCCCATATCATATTTGACAGGGTTCACACTTCCTGGATGCCTTAAAATTCAAGGACTCTTCAAGTACTTTACAACTGTTTTTAAGGACTTCATGAAGCCGAATATCTTCCAACACGCATAGATGTTTATGTGTGTGTAATAATAGGATTTGCTGAACAGACTTATGCATAGGCTTATACACGAACAATAGAGGGTATTGCAGATCTCACGCTGGATCTGTGCTCTTACTGATGTTGAAACTCACTCTACACAACACACAAGTACATGTAATTAACAGGTTACATGGGAGTCTGTGTATAGAGCCAAACCCATTCAGCTAACTGAGTGTCTAATTACTGTTAAAAAAAAGCATCTTACAATTACTCTTTCACTGATGAATATAACTGAAGATTCAAGTTGGGATGTAAAATTTTCATTTAAAAAGCATGAAACTGTGCATAGTTATTTATTTTTACCATTACTTTCTTTTCTAATGTGTGTGTAACTGTATGGGTGCAGCAGTGTGATGCAGCAGTTGCACTGGGAATACAATTTAAATGCACCTGTACTGTCACAATCTCTATTACTTAAGAATGACCATCGTCTGACATGCACAGATCTACATGAGAAAACTATCTCTGGAAATAACATCTGTCTAAATCTAACTCGTCTTATTTGGTAATTAGTACTTCGGGTAAAGAGGGGTTTTGGTAAACTCTTTTTAAAATGCAGCTGGCTTTTACACTTTACAATTCATTAAATCTCACTACACCTGGATCTAGATCCAATTCAATTTGTTACTTGCTCATCTACATCAAACTACTCTCTCTCTCTCTCTCTCTCTCTCTCTCTCTTTCTCTCTCTCTCTCTCTCTCTCTCTCTCTGTGTGTGTGTGTGTGAGTGTGGGGTGTCTAGATTTAGAAAATGCAGCAAAAAGTTCATGTAATACTAATACCTAGGCTAGATCTAATAATCTAGATCTACATTGGGTTAAGAACATTACAAGATGACCAGATGATGGCGCAACCTTATTATTTCTAGACATGAAAGCTCTCTTAGATTTATTTTTCTCTTACTAATTCTACAATAGATCTAGACCTAGATCTACATCCCCATAGATCTCCACTTAATGCTGAGCCGAAGATCTCGACGATATCTCAGTCAAGAGTGCTACTGATTAGATCTAGAGCATTTTCTATTTCCGTTCGTATAGCTACTCATGACGGGATTGTAAAGTGATAGCCTTTTACAGTTAACAAATAGCATACAACCGCTGGACTGGATGGTGAGTCTAGATCTTTGACTTCGTGTGTAAACGTAATTTAAGATCCCAACACAAGTCAATGTTGCAATTGCCCATTCGTATCTTTCCTCCAGGTATGCGCACAAGACATTCATACTTTCGTTTTTGCTTTCTTCGTCCGCAAATGTATCGAAACATCGGTAGCCAGCAAGACGTTTCTGACCATCAAAAGTTTCATTTTTTCTGCCGAAGTTTGAAATCCCCTGGCTAATAATTTCATCTAATTCCCCATGATGTCCATCAGAATTACAACTAAAACTGGCGCCGTCAAATCGCACTGGACCTGCAGGCCTAGACTAGGCTCGATCCACTGTGAATGAAACAAAGAAAAAAATATCGACATCCAGGCATTCTTGATTGAAAACAAAGTTACGGCAAATGTAAAATACGGAGTGACTGTCGAACGCATCCGGAGGGCGTAAAAATGAAAAAAAAAAAAAAGCTCTGTTCTAACGATCGGTCATTGAACGAAATTGACCAGCCGTGCAAAAATGTAATGACTTTTCAAGGACTTTGGCAAAAAATTTCAAAATTCAAGGACTTTTCCAGGCCTTGAATTTTTTTCTCAAAATTCAAGCACTTTCAAGGACCGTATGAACCCTGTATTTTACACACTTTGGTAGTGGAGAGCTGAGCACTCTCTGGACTTTCCAGGAATAAACAGTGTTTTCCATGATCAGCTCAGCTGAGTTGTGTTGGGATGTAACGGCACATCAGCAGAATTACCAGCATATTGTGCCTAACATAGTGAGCACATCTACATGTCAAATCTCCATGATTAACTCACATTGTTAATTTCTCCTTTTTCTGTCTTCAGCTCGACCAGCATACTCTCTTGACCATTCTTGAGCATGACTTTGAACTTCATAACCTGAGGATTTTTGTCTGAAAAAAAAAAAAATGAGGAAATGAGAAACGGCACAATGAAATCAGCCACTCATCAAACTGAGCCAACCAGATAAATCACATGTTTGTCAACAGCGAAGGAATTCTTAGGGCAATTTTTTTTTTCTTCACCAAACCCTTCTATATCAATCTGAAAATGCATTTCAGTGTTCAATTTACTGAAATAAATTGAGTAAAAGCCCAAAAATTGTAATTTAGTGGCAAGGGCTAACAAGGATTAATAAGGATCTACAAAAGTGATCAGCCATTTTCTCACTACTTATGGTAGAACAAACAGTTTTTCACACACTGAAAAGGAAATGAATAACCTTGACAATAACTTCATATGATCAAACTTTGAAGAGAGCCTGATTTCATTATGTTGCATCTCAAATGTAACAGCACAAATAACAGACAAAAATTGTGGTCATCTCTGACAGGAAACGGGGACAAAAAGCCATGCAAACACTTTTCTTTTTTTTGGTCTTTTCTTTTTCGTATTCACAGAGGCCTAAATCTACTTCATTTGTGTATGCTGTAAGATGTAAATTTAAAATATATGTTTTGTGCCCTGAGCAAATGAGTCGAAAGTCACTCTGAGTGATTGTGAATTATGCCCATTTGTAACTATTTTCCGACTCAAGATACCAAACTTTGTAACTATTTTCCGACTCAAGATACCAAAATTTTCTTTTCAGGTTAGAGAAGGCTGACCTTTGGCATTGTAGAAAACAACAAAAAAAATTTTTGGTATCTCGGTCAGAAAATAGTTAAAAACAGCTGTCACTTGAAATCTCCCCAGTCGACTTCTGACTCATGTGCCCTAGGTACAAGACACACAGTAATCCCTCATTCATCTGTTGTCAAGTTATTAGTTGTGTGATGTTATTCAGCGGTACCAATCGGTGTACAATGTACAGTAATGTACTGTAGAACTGTAATATTATTAATTTTACTATTTCCAATTACTGCATCATTATTATTATCATTACGGTATTAAGTAATATTATTATAGCATTAGGGTTATCTATGTACAGTAGGGGGTGGCGTTGCATTATCTGTCATTTGACGTTATCCGTCAAGGTCTTGTCTGGTATGTGCCACATAAATATGGGATTACTGTAAACACTTTGAGTGAACAAAAAATGAAAATACCAAATTCAAAAAAATGTGACGTGTGTCATCGAGGAACAACAACTCATAGCCGCATATATCCTGTGACTTTCAATTGGTACCGCTGGAGTCAAGATAAGTAAGATATCACTCATCCTGTTTCACAGCTGATATTTAACGCCACATGTGATAAAAGGACAAACCCTCTCAGAGCACAAACACATGTACCATTCAAACCAACGTCATTCTTTTATGCAAGGTGCAAAAAAACAAAAATTGAAATAAATTGTGAACAGGACATTTCTAGGGTTAATACCATCCCTCTCTCAAACTGACCATCCAAAGCTATCCATTCTCCACACTGTATATGAACATTTGCTCAAGAGAACATGTGAAACCGCCTCTCATTCAAAGGCTGATCTGTCTGTCTTCAACTTACTTTGTAGCAAGTGATTTTTAGTTGAAGCTTCAATGTATAAACACGGTAACTCTATTGTTCCTTTGCTGATGGGAAACATATCATCCAAAAGTATAATAATCAGGCTAACTGACTGCTTGATACGTTCATGATTCCAAAAAGAAAAATTGGTTCAATGTGTAAGACATTCTGTAGCTGACTGATTCCACAAAATAAATGAGGTAAAATGCCTTGACACTGTTTTGTTTTTTTTAACCTTGTGACTTCTTGTGTCTTTCAAATCTGAATGGTGAATTAGAGAACAGGGAGCATGAAAGTAGATCAACATGATGAAATCAGGTGCACGTCAAACTGAGGTGATTGGAGAAACCATGGGTTTTTCAACAGTGAATGAATTTCTAGTGCTTTTCTTTCTTCTACATCAATTTAAAAATGTATTTCATATGCTGTAACAGACTGAGTCAAAGCCCAAAACTTGTAATTTAGTGGCACAGCCTTTTAAGGATTAACAAAAATGATTGGCCATTTTCTCATTAAATTCAGCTGCAGCAAACACTGTCTTTAATTCCAATAGATCAACTTGTACTTAAGATAGAACTAAAGTTTTTCACACACAGAAAGGGAAATTAAAAAAACTTCACAGTGATACTAATAACTCCAAATGCCCAAAATTTGATGGGAGCCTGATTTCATTGTTTTGCATGACCTATTCAGCAAAATACCCAATTCTGAAACAGTAAATCTGTCTCTGACTGAGGTCAAATCTAGGAAAAGTGGATTGCCTACCTGGGATACGTTCTCGATCTAGCAGATCCTCCTTCAGGTATATTCCTGGTCTAGAATTCCATTCGTCTTCGTCAGGGGGTGGCTGATAATCATCAATGATAAACTTGATATAGTAAGCATTGATATCCGCAACTCGGCTGTCTGAAATCCACATGACTAGTTGTTAATTGGGCATTAGGGCAGAGGTGGAGGGAAGCTGAAGACAAATCACATGTCACTGCTTACAAATTAAAAGAGACGTGGCCACTGGGCTTGCATGGAGAACTCATGGTCATTACAGAATCTCCACACATCAACTCCTCAGGTCAGCTGACTACAAGGACCGAAGAAGAATAATGAACTAAGTAGCTAACAAACAAATTGACTAACTAACCGACTAACTAAGTAGCAAACTAAATAAAATTATTCATATGAACAACCTCTGTCAATTTTCATCTAATGTAACATCACTAACCTTCCTTTCTTTTTTACTGTCTTTCTCTCTTACTGTCCTTCTTTCTTTCTTTCTGCTTCTTTCTTTCTTTCTCTCTTTCTTTCTCTCTTTCCTTTTTTCATTATCTTGTTGTAATTTAACATGGTATGTGCTTCTCTTTACAGCCACAAATACAAACATTCTTGAAGATGGTAAACTGACTACAGAATGGCGTGGTCAATCTTAAAAAAAAAAAGAGGAAAAACTTCAAAGTGACAACTAATAAGAAATGTCAAACTGTTTTCACCCCTACCCTTATTCCCCAACACGATATTTCATCAAAACTTCCAAGAACCTAAAAGATCCCACTGACAGTGCCACCATCATAACCACTGAAAACAACTGGATCTATTTTCTAGATCTAGATGCCAATTGCAAACTTGCCTTCTTAATCTTTCTGAGACTATGGGCACATTATTTGTTGTTGTCAGTACTCTGACGTGGTGATTTTCCATTAACAACTCTCACACCATTCTCAGACTTCATGTTGTCAGGTGTTAGGAAAAAAATCACTCCAAACTTTTATCTCAATCTTCTAAATGCCGCAAACAGCAGTTTGTCTCGTGTCTGGTCCATGCACAAAATTCTGCCATACTTCCCGTTTCACTGTTATCACTCGGGACTTGTATAGCAATAAAAATTATTATAAAACCGCGATTGGCCTGTTGATTCAGCAAACATCAGCAGTTGATCAGCAAAAAGTCAGTGATGACTAGAACATCGCATTTCCAACTAATGTCGAAAGTGACAGCCATGACAAATATCTTTGCTCTGAGATACAAGTACATTTTATTGTAAAAATTATAGAAATGATGCTAGTAAGTGATGACAAGCTTATGATCTACGGACAATCTGATTGAGAGATGCATGTACTTTCAATTTTTACAAGATGAAAAGTTCAATTTGGAAAAACCAACATCACATTTAACCCTCTATTTAACTGTTTCAGTCCAGTGACTTACAACTTATTCTGATGGACTAGACTTCCAACATTTATGCAGCAGATGACCTTGAAATATTGTAAAAGCTGTGTGGCAAACTGCTTCTGTTTTGACTATCATAATAACTGATATGACAATCATAATAACTAACAGCTCAACAAAATAAAATGACTTTGGCGATTCTGGAATGAGCCCTGAAAAATGATTATGGTTCAAACTTACAATAGCGAGGAGGTAGCTGCTGACCACAGCACTTAGTCAAGTATTGTCGGAGCTGCATAGGGTTGACAAATGTCTGCGGCTCTCTGCCTGGTGCCGTCAACTTCAGCTGCTGACCTTTCACCACCTGGGCAGGAATACAAACACATACACATTATTTGTCCATAATGAAAAAGATCATGACCAGTGTGCAATATGAAGAAAAATACAAAGAAAGATGAACAAAAAAATTTCCAGAAATGGGACATTGACGTCGAACAAGGGCTGCATGCCACAAATAGATCTGAGTGAAGGCAAGCCATTTGCAAAGGAACAAAAGTTGATCAAAGTGAAAGATAAAGGAGCCCAGCAGAAAAGCATGTAGTAATGAAAGCCACACTGACTCTGGACTCTGGAAGGTAAGTGCACCACCGAGGGTCCAGTAGGCAACCATCTGTGTGCATCAAACTGAGGGTTGACATCCCACTTGAGGGTACAAAAAAGCAAAGACTGGACTTGTCAATCACAAATATCAGCCATATGTAGAGGACTGAAGGCTCAGCACTTCAGGCAGTTGTTCTGTGTTGTTTGCAAAATGATAAAATGCACCAATCTGAACTTAAAACAAAGATCAGTCATCTTTAATTGATTTACATCACTGAGTCCATTCTGGACAAAAAGAAAAAAAAAAAAAAAAATGCACAATAGTGGTTAAAATTGGTTCAATCTGACATGACGTGCACATTAAACAACACCAATAACCCCCCCCCACCCACAAAAAAAATGCAAAGAAAGATAGAATGAACGAAAGGGAGAGAGAAAAGAAGAAAAATAGCATCTGTTAAAAAACTAAGGAGTGTAAAGGAAAGAGAGAAAGAAAAAGAAGTCTAAGAGATAAACAACATCTAAAAAATAAAGTACAGAATTTATGAATGAAAAAAAGTACAGAATTTATAAATGAAAGAAAGTTAGAAAGAAAAAGAAAACAAACAAACAAACAACATCTGGAAAATAAGAAAATTAAAAGATGAGTGAGAGAACGGGGCAAAAAGAGAAAATGTGAATGATAAAAAAGACAAACAGAGAATGAATGAAAGAAAAGGAGAAAAAAGCAGCATCCGGAAAATAATGTAAAGAAATTATGAATGAAAGAAAGAAGAAATAGAAATATCTGAGAAACGCGATACAGAAATGGTCAATGAAAAAAGGGAAAAAGAAAAAAAATGTTAGAAATACGAAAAATGAAAAGATGAATGAGAGAAAGGAACGGAAAAAGAGACAAATAAACAATCTCTGAGGAAAAAAAACATAAAGAGAGGGAGTGAAAAAAGAGAGTCATAAATATCATTTAAAAAAAAAAAGATGAAGACAGCATTCCTTTCTATCTTCTTCAGTGCTTTCTTTTTCTCTAAGACTGAATGAGAGAAAGAAAGAAAAAGAAGAATGAGAGAAATAAAGAGAGAGTAAAGGAAAAAGAAGAAATAAAAGTTTACACATTTAAGGAAAGAGAGAAGAAAGACTAACAGAGGGAACAAATAAAAGAAAAAAAAAAGAAAATAGGAAAGAAAGGAAGGATTCAGTGAAAAAGGAAGAAAGGAATGAAAGATGAAAGATCAGATAGAAAGAAAGAATAAAAAAGAAAAGAAAGAAGAAAGAAAATATCATGTTGTATTTAATTTTTTTATTCAAACAGGAAAAAAGTCTGACAGCTCAAATGTTGGATTCACTGCTTCTGTTCCTCACCTCTATAAGCCTGTCAAGGGGAGGCCTGTCACTGGGTATGAGGGAGTGCGAGGTAACAGAGATCTGTCTTTCTGTGCTGACACCGGCACCTTCACCGCCCCACTCAGGGGAGTCTATGGTGTCAGCATCAGACAGTTGCAGGGATACAGTGGAAGCATAAAGATGTACGTCAAGAAAACCAGTCAGACAGGTGCTGGTACAGTAGCAGCAACAGCACAGGGGAGGAGGAAGGAGTTGATATGCCGTACAGAGACACAAGGTCATGATACAGGTGACTTCTGTCTGACAGTGACAGAGATGGAGGTGGGAGATACCCTGTGTGTTGTACCTGGCACTGTGAAAGGATATGCCCTCCTGTCTAACTATAGCGCTTTTTCTGTCTTTCTCATCAATTCCTAACTTTCTCCTTCTTATCCTCTATGTCAGACATGATATGTGCAGCAACGTATAAAATATCATGTACATAACTCAAACTGTCGAATTTGTATTCCCTGCGTCAATTTCTTTTCTGTCTATCATATTCTCTCCCTTTCTCCCCCCTC
>JBCAUA010017508.1:0-26765 GCA_038406235.1 Peronia verruculata | reverse complement strand
CTCCCATAAATGATGTATAGAGTATGGTAAATAGTGATTTTAAAAATTCATGAATCACATTTAAGTCTAGCTCTTGCTCAAGGTCGTTGAATTTTTAATTATTATTTTTTTCTAGATTTAATACAGATTTAATAACAATGATAAAATTAGAATTTGTAAAGTTAATTGTTCAAAATCTATTTGTGTTTTGTCTTTTCTTCTGAGTGTGCAGATGTAAAAATTAAGGTCTATAGAATAGAACTTAACTCTCATGCCAAACAAAGTGAATCATTATTCCATACTTTATTCAGACATACTGACAGAAAACATGATATTGCAGACATTTCAACATCATGTATTCCCGACCCTTCAAACTGATGCAAATGACAGCCTCATTCATGAATGGAATCAACAAGATTCAAAGGAAGTGCTCTGGTTCATCAAGCACCATTTTTGCATTATCATCTGGACTAGGAAGGAGTGGAGTTGCTGTGATACGTGTTTCGGGGCCAAAGTCATCTCTTTGCTTGCAAATGTTGTGTGGAAGTGTTACAAAACCCCGTGTGGCTAGTCTCCGTCCGTTGATGGACCCACATTCACGAGAAATGTTAGACAAGGCACTAGTACTGTGGTTTCCAGGTATGTACTAGCAGGCATTTTCTTATGTGGCACATGTAGCCAGTAACTTGATACATTATATGATTACAATACTCATTTTGAAAAAATGCCATATATATTTTATCAATAGCCCTGCTTGTTTTTTTTTTTTTTCCTCATTCTGTTTTTGTATAATCTAATCATCTTCAAATCTTAATGATCACAGCAGGTATGAGCAGGTAAAATAATCCAGAGACTGTTTAATTTACTTAAGATACTATATAAGATTTTTTTTACATATAATATAGGCCTAAATACTGTATACAAATTTTCATGGAAAAGTCAGTCACTTAGTTGTCAGATGTATTATTTTTTTTTTAGAGAAACAATAATTAAAGTGCTTTGAATTCAATTTAGTTAGAAATATTGAGGACTAGCAGTTGATGCATTTAGTTTAAAAAATGAAAAAAAAAAACAAACAAAATTTATTAACAACTCATGGAGACCGCCCGGCTATCCTGATCAGTAGCCAGATATGAATCAGTTATTCTCTGAGAAGCTGACTCCAGTGTTGAAATTTCTGTGCACTCTCTTGTTTTCTTTGTTTGATGCTATGTATGAGTTTTTTTTTTTTTTCAGGCCCAGGGAGTTTCACAGGTGAAGACTGTGTTGAGTTTCACGTTCATGGTGGTCCTGCCGTCATTACCTCAGTTCTTACTGCACTGGCATCATTACCAGGACTGAAGCCAGCACAAGCTGGAGAGTTTACAAAGCAGTAGGTACTGAGTATCATAATGCAAATTCATAGTTGTAGAAATGAAGGGTTTTTGGGCAAAATGAGACATATTCCATATCCAAAATTGCCATTTAGTGAACATTTTTTGACAATTTGTTCTCCAGTAGTAAGTAATTTATCATTAAGAACCAGAATTTTCTGAAGACTCTTAGGAAAGATAAGGCGCATCTGGTGAAAAGGAAAGTCCTTACCATATAACAGTATCACCATTTCCAGTATTGAGGGGTATCACTCAAAATTTTCAAAAAGGGCATTTGTCATGTTTTGCCATGTAATTTGAGAAATTTTGTATTTATACAAGACAAATTTTTCTTTGTAACAAGATGGCATAAACACTTTGGAAAGGCATGCCTTGTGTGAAATTTTGACATCAAAGACAGAATTGTGTGGTGAGCAGAGATGGAGAAAAGATTACATAATATTGTAGTAATGCCAGGGTCTATCTGGCACTGCGAAGTCCAAGTCGAACTGGCTGTAATACATGTGTTGGACTGTGGATATGTTGATCATGTCTTCACTCTCCTGGTGAAATTAACTTAAGCGTATTCAACTACAATGTATATTCAGTGGAAACCTGATATAACAGGATTGCTGGGACCAAGAAAAAGTCCTGTTATAAGCGGATCCTGTTATATCCGACATACAATGAATTAGAGGAATAAAACATTGCTAGCCGATTGCCTGATTATAGGAGACATTGTTTTTTTCATGGATAGGCTCCCTTCATTAAATTCTTTTACTTTGCGTGATTCAGCAAAAAATCATAGGGATGACGACAACAGTATATTAACAGGATACATTATATGATTAGAGATCATAGTATGTTCATGTGCTAGTACTAACTAATACTAGATCTAGTAAGAAAAGTTTTACAGAGCAACTTTAACCACGTGAATATCTAACAAACACGGCACTTCACCGGCCTCACGTCCGACTCTCCCCCATCGCTGTCCCCAACACAGTGTCGAGAACCGAGCCTGAGCCAAAGTGCACTGAAAGATCAAAGGTATTATTTTACCTCACCCATTGTTCCCCTTCTCCTGAAGTCTTAGTGTACCAATCCCTTTGTGCTCGATCGTTTGCGTGCATTGACGTGGGACTGGGGTGAGGGGAATAGGAAAGTTATCGATCTGATACAATATGCGATGGGAATAAATCTTGCTTAATCCACGTCATACAACATTTGAAACATATTGTGATATCAACATCTCAAAATGTGTACAAAAGCAGCTGCACTTGTTGATATCCATCACTGTTTGGCTAATTGGACAAGTTGTCAGTGAACGGCAAAATCTGTGTCTATCTCACCTAACCTTAGGAACTACACGTGCGAGTCCTTTCTTTATCCACATAGATCCACCATCTCAGCCAGCTTTGTTTACCATGTTATGAATTATGGATGAGCATTCCTCTTTCTTCCTGATTCCTCAAGCCACGTGGCTGATCTCATTGCCCCCTACCCACCATATTGCCCGCCCAGTGAACAAAGCAGATGAAATAATAGTGGTCAAGCGATCACGTTTGTAGTGCACTTGACCTAGTTATGCGCTTCGGGCAGTTTTGAAGTACCGTTAGGCGTACAGATAGACTATACTGTGTGCGCTTAGTGGTACAAATATCCTGTTATAAGGGATTCGATTGTCACGGACTACTGCTATATGAGACACTATTTTACTAATGCCAAAGAAGGAATGGACATGGGGATTGGCGACACTCCTGTTATAAGCGATTTCCTGTTATAAGCGATCCTGTTATAAATGGTTCCCACTGTAGTATTTATTGATAATTTGGGCTTTTCTGTCACAAAAATTGTATGGGTCATGAACTAGCAAGACATTGTGCGTGATCATTGTGTAAGTGTTACGCCATAATTAGTTTTCATGGTAGATTAGATTTAATCACGGCCTTTGATTATTAAAAGTGATTCACCAGCTGACGTCCCATTGAGAGTGAATAGGTTTAGGGAATTTTGAATTTCAGTGGATGAAAAACTGGGGGATTTTGCTGAAGTTTTAGCATTAATTGTGGAAAGACAATTCTGTGTTTTATGACATACACTTCCTATTTCAGAGCATTTATAAATGGCAAATTAGATCTGACGGAGGTGGAAGGATTAGGAGATTTGATCCATGCAGAGACAGAAGCTCAGAGGAAACAGGCGCTGAGACAGATGGATGGAGAGCTGGGATGTATTTATTCACAGTGGAGGACAAGACTCATTAAGGTTGACAATGTTACACAGTACAAATTTGGCTGTAATAAATATCTATTACTGCCAACAATTTAGCAGAGAGTTTCTAGCTGTACTTAAGTTCAGCTTGTCTTGGTATCCAAATGTCTCTCTCAACATTTCTAGCCCCACTTAATTTTGGCTAGTCTTCATGTCTATTGGACTTGTTACATTATCATCTTGTCGTCTAACTTTTGAATCAACAATATATAGGGCCTTGATCAGTAGAGTTAGAGGCTACGCTGACTTAAGTATGGTAAAACTTCAAGACTGTACCGACTTAATTCCTGTTGACTATTGCCATTTAACAAAGATTTCTAGCGCATATGTGTCGAAGTTACCACTGTACTTAGGCTGTAAAAGGATCAAAGCAGTATGGTTGACAATGTACCCCAAATTAAAAGTAAGAAATATGAGGAATGGCTTTGTTCTAGACTACGGTAGTGAAATTGGAGATACATAACAAATAATAACAAAAATATGACAGTGACATGTGATTTCTTCATCTGATGAAGACAGGAAATTGTTTACAGTATTGACCACCAGTGAAAGTCAGAGAAATGATGCTACCTTTGTCCTTAGAAGTAAAGAAAGAACACAGAAAAGAACATGGAAAGAAGGAACGAGGTTTAAAAAAGAAAAAGAAGTATAACATATTCCATCTACCAACCTGGCATGTCACACAGAGTTTGACCTTTCATCTGTTTATTGTTATGCCAGTTTTTGGGTTTGAGGAAAAATTTCTATGTTCAAATCTATAGACAATATTTAATTATTTTCTTATTTTGTGTTAGTTTATCTCTGTAAGTTATTTTGTGTTAAATGAATAGCGCATTTTGCCTGTCATGTTCATGCAGTATTTAAGTTAATATTTCATTGAAACATGTTTTTTTTGTTTTTTTTAAAGTAATTTCAGTTTAGATCTGAGGAATTCGCTGAAATCATCTCTAATCTTGGTTTTTATTTTCAGTGCTTGGCCAATACAGAGGCTTTCATTGATTTTCATGAGGAGGAGAATATTGAAGATGATGTCTTAGATTCAGGTGATTTGATAGATGTGTTATATTGCCATCATAACTTGTGATTTTATCCACCTCACTACTACCCACTGAAGATGATGTCTTAGATTCAGGTGATTTGATAGAAGTGTTATATTGCCATCATAACTTGTGGTTTTATCCATCTCACTACTACCCATTGAAGATGATGTCTTAGATTCAGGTGATTTGATAGATGTGTTATATTGCCATCATAACCTGTGGTTTTATCCACCTCACTACTACCCAAAGTATAAGGTATGTCCAAAAATTGTTTTTTCATGAGTGAGAAAAATGTACATGTTACACCCATGGCTAGCTGATTGCCAGCCATTCCTACATGCACTTTTGATCTGATGTTTCCACCAAAAAACAGATATCTGCACTAATATGCACAATCCGTTGATAGATGCCACATGATGGTGATTTTCAATGAGGTAGCGACAGGAGCCACATGTATTATTGAGCAACAGTTGATATTTCTGATTATGTATGGGAAAGCAGAGGACAGATGTTGATTGGCTCTTGCACAGCAGGCAGGACTAAGTGTAAACAAATGATAACAGTGGACTGAACTAGGGAGACTGACTGTATCATTACTTTTTAGTTTAATATAGAACTGCAAAATTGGGTAAGCATTGGATGAAATAAGGATGATATCGAGGACCATTCAAATTGTAGTGGTGTAGTAGAAACTTGATATACATGTCAAAGCCTGTGGGTTGATAAAGAAACACAAAGAGAAATAATTACTGGGATGAATGTTAGACCTCGCATTGCAAAAACTTGAACTGAAAGGGTTCACATATATTACTGACAATTTATGAATCCCGTGCAATAGATAAGGCTTACAGAGTACCAGTTTCATAATCATTTACCAAAAAAACAAAATCCATTGTTTGCTTCTTAAAATTATCTTGTGTTAAGATATCATTTGTCGCACAGGGAGTGACTCAGAAGCCTGAAAGTAGGGAATGACGTGTTAATTGTAAAATATAGCATTGTTATTATCACTTGGCATTAATGAAAAAAGTTGTTATCTGCACAACTACAAGAAGTTTTGATTTGAACTGGCATCTGATTTGAGTGGAAACTTGTTGATGTCATGTAGAAGACATACAAAACTTTTTTGATCCCCCAAATTCTCAACGTTAGATTGAATTGATTTGAGTGTTTCAGTTCTTATGTTTATTAATTACTCGTTCAAAGTGTCATGTATGGTAATTTTTATATCAGTGCTCTTTATTGATACTTTAGTTGAGTTACTTGCATGCGTTTTTACAAAGTTAGTTGTTTTGTGCTTGCTCATAGTACTGATATGTAGAAACCTGTCTGTTTGTGTTGGGATATAACAGCACGTTAGCACCACTATGGCTATATTGCACCTAGCAGTGAAAATGAATAGATTTACAAGTTTAGATGTATATTAGAAAAATGTATGTAATTCTGATATTGAGCTGTAGTCTAATGCCTTTTACATATATTGAATATTTCAGTATCAAGCGAGATTAGTGTACTGCGGAGGGAAATATTTGACCACTTGAATGATAATCGACGGGGTGAAAGACTTCGAGATGGTCTCCATGTGGTTATTTTAGGGGAACCAAATGTTGGAAAGAGCAGTTTGCTCAATGCAATTTGTGAGTACAGTGCTGCATGATCTTTCACCATTTTGCTGTTGTATTTTTTGTATATGAAGTATCCCACTGTAACTGAAACCCATGGAAAATCCCTGTCCCTTGATTTATCATGGTTTATATTATATGCTTTTAATATCTGGAATTCAAGATTGGCCCATTAAGTAAATAAACCAAAATTTCCCCCCAAGATCTATCTATCTTCGAGAAATGCCCTCCCCATTAAAACTAGAAGACAAACTCTTTAGGCTGGTCCCGGCAAATTCGATTTAAGAGCACTCGACTGTCTGTGTGGTAATGTGTTGTTATACTGATATATATACAACCCAGGTCAGAGACCAGCAGCCATTGTGTCCCCCATAGCTGGAACCACTAGAGATGTGGTAGAGACAGCACTAAACATCTCAGGATACCCAGTGTTGCTCAGTGACACAGCCGGGTTGAGAGACACATCTGACATTGTGGAAAAAGAAGGTGTTTCTAGGGCCCTTAACAGGTAGTGTGATGCCACAAAAGATTAAATCAGAACTCTTTTCAAGTCTTTAAGTCATATAAATTTTGTGTTGGTGGAATATGAGGCAACTTCAGATTAATAATGATAATAAAAGTAGAAATTTATAAAATATGATAAAACTGTCTGACTGGTAGTAATATGAAAGCATTAATATTATACCTTGTCTCATACAGATACTAGCTCTAAGCACTTTTCAAGCCCTCACTGACCCAGAGGAGACTGGGAGAAAGTTTTAAATCATTTATCTTAGACTACTTGAAGGTTTCTCTAGTGGATGCACCAGACACAGAAGAGGTGACATGTAGGAGCCAAGGGAGATCACAATTCTTCAAAAGTCTAATCAAATGAATACAGATTATTGAAAAATTTGGGCAAATAGGCTCTGCTGTCATGATTTGGTTAGGTCCTGTCTGAGTAGTTTCAAGAAAGCCAAGGATGGATTTTCCAACACTGCCCAATGTTTTTGTAATAGTTGTTTAGATTTGTTTTGAATACTAAATTATATAGTTTGTTTCATTTTGTTTGTTTGCATGAATTTGACAGATCTTGTTTATTGATGCTCTCTCCTGATTTCTTGTATCATTGTCATCAGTTTAACTTAAGACATTTGAGAGGGGGAAACTGGAGAAGCTCAGAGCTCACTTTCATCTTTTTTGTTTTTTTACAAAGATTGCCTCAGTGTCAATAATTTTTTTCAGTTCTTCTATCAAAATAGTGGGATTGCTGTAAAATTTATGTTTTTAGTTCTCTAACAAGGAAACTGCCTCAATTCTTTAATCTCCTTTGCTCCTCTGTTTTCAAGGAACTGACCCATGATAATGTGTGTTTTCCAGCCCTCTTTTTGAAATGGCATTAAATATTGTATTGCATAGCATGAAATTGATGATACTTTTTGAAGCTTGTAAACCCCCAATGGCTACATTTTCAGATTTTAAAAAAAAAAAAAATGACTCAAGAGAATTTGTTAAAAAGGTGATGTGCCATCCTTTTCTTCTTCCTTTCCTCTGTACCTTAATCAGTTGTCATTTTATCTTGCAATATTCACAGTATGTAATTTCTTGTTTTTTTTTTTTTTTATTGTTTATCTCACTTTCTTCACAGAGCAAGTACAGCAGATCTTATTATACTCATGTTGGATAGCAAGAAACATCTTGAACTATTGGAAGCTGGCCCTTCATTTTCTGAATTCATCATATCATACATGCAGAGACTTGGTATACATCCATACTCTACAGACAGCCAAACTGCCAGGACATCAGAGACACATGTTTCTGAAGTGCAAGAGAATGTGATGCATAATAAAGAGAAAATAAGTGAAGAAAAGCATAAGAAAGATATGAGTTATGTGTCAGCTGAAATGGATTCTCCCTGTTCTTTGGATCTATCAAATATGATAATTGTGTTGAATAAATGTGACTTGACAGACAGAACTTCTATACCTGAAACTCTTCATAGCAATGACAGCAGTGTGAGTTTTATTTCCTGTAAAACTGGAGTGGGATTACATGATTTCATGGAGCAATTGGTGAACAAAATACAAAAGTTGTAAGTAGTACTTTTGTTTGTCAGCATTATGTGTCCATTATGCAATGTAAAGCTCATGAAATCCATATATATGCCATGTGTTTTTATGAAAATAGTACAAGATCATTTTCATTGTCACAAGTTATGGTCAAAATGGTGAGATCAGTGTCTAATTTTCATCATTATTTTTCAGTGCATAGATAGACATGATATGTTATATTTCAGAACAAATTTTTTTGTTCACATAAAGTTTTTTGTTTGTTTATTTGTTTGTTTTTTTTAGAGCATTTACTGTTCATATTAGACACTTCTACATGTATATGCAATAACTAACACGATGAGATATGTTTGGAGCCGATAGTTTTCATACAAATCTTCCCAGAATCACAAAGCAATTAAACAATTGCTCTAGTCCAGAGAGTGCCTGAAGACTTAACTAGCAATTCAAGCATTGGTATTAAGGATCTAATTAAATGTTTTGTATTTTCACTTTGAAATTCTCCATATGGCATCAGATATGCCTCTGTCTGGCACTTTGACTGAGTGAATTAATACTGGGCTCACTGTCTTTGAGGGAGAATGACTACTCAAGCTGATTCACAAAGATACCGGTACTTTTCATTTCGTTATCAGGAAGATCTGCTGAATTACTTTTTAGAGAAAGTTTTTTCATGTGGTTTTGTCTAATATTTGTCAAGGCAGTAACTTGTTTTAATATTCAATAAATATAGGCTTAATTGAGCTAGTGAAGATAAACAGCATGGTAGAATTATTTTGCTTATGCAATGAATCATTGTATTTTTTAAAATTTATTTATTTTTATTTATTTATTTATTTATTTTGAACAGATGTGGAGATCCCAGTACAGGTAGCCCAAGTTTAACCCAAAGCAGACATCGCCACCACCTGAACAAGTGCCTTCAGCATCTAAATGACTTTTCACAGGGGATATCCAGTGATGTTGTGATTTCAGCTGAACACCTGCGCTTAGCAGTACGAGAACTGGGTCAGGTGACAGGTGCTGTGTCAGCTGAGGACGTTCTAGATGTTATATTTCGAGATTTCTGCATAGGAAAATGAGAAAAGAAATCATCTGTTTTTAAAAATTGTTTTAGTTTCATATCTGTACTATAGTGTAACTGTAGCACAATGAGAGTCTGATAACTTTTAAGTGTTGTGAAAAAAAAATGGTATGCTATTTGTTAGCGTTGGTTTTCTATAAAGCTAGATTTAATTTTGCTTGATGTTCTCAAGAAAGATATATGGCCAGAGAAAAGAATTCAAAGCACAACCCGGATATCACGTCATATCTTCTGCATCTCCCAATCTTATAGCTTCAGACTTTTCCAGTTTTGGAAACCCTACTGTTGGAAATGAAATTAGGTCAGTGGTTATGGTAGGCCTACATCAGGAATGCCACTTTTCATGAAACTATTGAATTTCTAACAATGATTAGAAAAACTACTATAGATATGACCATCATCCTGTCTGTTAATTTCGGCACCTTTGAAGGATAAGAACATTGTGAATCTTGCATATTTTGTTAGTCTCCTGTCTGTAACATCTGAAGCAGCTTATCAGAAGGCAAAAATGTTTCTGTAAATGCAAGGAGCATATACTATTGTGCTGGAGAGCAGACTGATAACATCACCTTAAGAAAACACCCTTTGTCATGGAGGCATTGCTATTTTGCTGTGCTTGGCGTCCTTCCCTACGCACAGAGTTAGTCGCTATTCTGATCTAGGAAATATTTTCTTGTAAACAAATGGATTTTTTTTTTTCTAAATCGAGAGCTATAGAAAAGACAGAATACAACAGACTTGCAATCATGAGATAATAATAGTGTGAATTTCATTCATTTGTGAAATCATGAACTCATAAACGGCATTAACTAGGTGTCTTTCCCTCATAGGTATGGCTCCACACTCAGCATGTGAGTTATCAGTCAGCTCTCCAGTATAAATAGTATAAGTTCCTTGTGTCAATAAAAACAAAATGAAATGCCAATTTGATTTTTTGATTTACATAAGGCTGAGGAAATTAGAATCTGAATGTTTTTAATTCACAAATTTTATTTATTTTTGTTTTATGCAAGTTACTGACATGAATGTGCATTATTTTAACGAGAATGTTATTGTTTAATAAAATATGTTTTATAAAAAAATACATTTCCTTCTTATCTGTACATGTTTGCAAGCTCTATTTTCATCAAAGGCCAAACTTACATCGAGAAAGACCAGAAAAAAAGAATGAAAGATAAAAGGTCAGAAAATTATTGCTCTGTTTTGTTACAAGTGTGGTGATTTTTATTCACATGGAGGGTCTGTTTTTTTTTCTTTCTCAAATTTATAGAATATTTTTAGTCCTTTTCCAAAACTTTTAAGCTAAATTTCCAGAAATTCTGTGTTCTTATGCAAGGGATGTTGATATTGCTACTCCACACTGAAAGATAGATCTGGAATTTTACATAGAATATATTAAGTGACAACATTTTACAGAGATCTCTGAATCACAGATTGACTCTTTCCATCCACTTTATAAATTATAATAAGCTAAAATATTCTGAAAGGGATGAATATTTGAATATTTGTTGCCTTATAAGAACTAATCGAAATGATAACCATTTAAAATATTTTGGGAGGGTTGAATATTTGTTGCCTTGTATGAACTAATCGAACTGACAACCATTTAAAATATTTTGGAAGGGTTGAATATTTGTTGCCTTGTATGAACTAATTGAAATGATAATCAGTTGAAATATTTTGAGAGGGCTGAATATTTGTTGCTTTGTATTAATACTATTATACTAATTATAGAACTAATCAATAGTGCTACAGAAACTCACTTCTGCCATCAGCAATACGCTTATCAAATTGTGATGATGTTTCTCAGGTCAACCTTGGTCTGTTATTTGCGATATTATTGTCTACATGCATGTCAAAGTGTAAATGTATCTTGCAGAATCTGCAGGTGCAATATGTCTCATCGACTGCATGGAATTTCCTTTTGTAGTCAAAGTTTGTCTTATGCTATCAGTGTTTCATATTATGATGTTATTTTCATGTTTCTCTGACTTATTCTTTCACTCATGTTCCCTTCACATCGATGTTTGTAAGGAAGTGATTATCCAGGTTCACTGCGCGTTAAGTAAGTAAGACCCCTATGTTTTCCCTATTTAGACAATCAGTTTTCGTGAGCCATTCTTATTAAAACTTGAATCTAGAAGCTTTTGCATAATCTTTTCCATGTCTTTCCCCCACTCTCCCAGTCCTATGGTAAAAAAAAAAAAAAAAAATCAGCTGGTGCTTTCTCATTTAAATGTAAATTTATGAAATTTAATCTACATGAAAAAAAAAAAAGCCTAGAGAGTAAAAATCAAGGGCTTATTTTGCTTACTCAGGTCAAGAAAAAACGTACTTAGAACTTAACACCAGTATATGGAACATTAAAATGCCCTAATTAAGAAAAAAGGTTTCCCCCAGAAAATAATGGAAACCCTAATTAAGAAAAAAGGTTTCCCCCAGAAAATAATGGAAATAAAGGGTTTTTTTTTTATTTCCATGCATTTGAAGAGGTGTTGCCTATTTATAATAATAATCATTTCCATTCAATATTACTGCACTTAAAATGCACTCAACAAAAATGCTGTTCTCACAAACAGTAAACAAAATCAACAACACAGTTTATATGTTACATAAAACATTATATTTATCACCCTCTGTCATGTATTAAAAGTAACCTTAATAAAGTATAAATTTCTACAAAAATATAGGGAAAGGGCAACAAATCACATACTGAAACTGAAAAGCTGTGATAGTCAAGATTGATCCCTCACTTCTGAATGACAAAGGTCATCTTGCAAGTCCTTCAGTCACCCAGGACTCTAAAGAATTAAACACTACATTCTCCAAACTTATGGGCAATACTGAATCATTGAGATATCAAATAAAAGCTGCATGATACAAAATCGTAAATGAGCAATGAAATCCTGGAATGCTACCATGAAACAGCCAATGGTATGTGAGCAGGAACTGCTCAAAACATGCCAAAGATGCACCTTTTTGAGACATCAAAACTAATTCCAAGCAACATCAATGTCCTTAATGATCACATAGGAAACCTCGAGAGTTGTGCTACAAAAATCAGTGGGTTTTATTTGCTTAAGAGATCTATTACCTACATATATACTATGCAAGAGTTTTGGCCCACTCAATTGCTATCAAGTAATGAGTTTCTTGATCACACAAATTGGTGTCCCACATGTCACATTTAGTCCCACATGTCAAATTTAACTTTACATAATAAAATTACTTCAAATTATACTTTCTGATTGCATGGATTGGTGCAATCACATATTTGTCTTTGAGCAGAACAAATGGAATCAAGACTCCAAATAATATTCATATTTTATCAGTGTGATTCAGTTCAAATTAAGAAATTTGAAAACCACCATCTCTGAGTGTTTCAGCTGCTGTCAATTTACAATAGATCTACCATTTCACATGTACACGTATTTATTGTAACTGAAATAATAATAGTGTGGCATTCTCCAGAGAATAACTTAAAACCCTGGATATGGACAAAAGTTCCCTATAAAGTGGGAAGGAATGAACAGAGAGGAGAGAGTGCAACTACAGTATAAAAATATATTAACTGTGCAGGGCATGGATTTCAGACCACCCATGCAGAGAATACAATGAACAAGCTAGTACTTGATCTAGGTTATAACTAAAAATCTATGGATATCTCTGGATATCATGTAAGTACATAAACAGATTCATGATGATACTTTCAAACAATTTGTTGTTTTTTTTTTTGTAACTGTTTGTCCCGATGAGACCCAGCAACACGCAGTTCTAATAAAAATTAAATCTTTTTTTTTTTCCTGATAACATCCAGAGATGTTAAAATACAAACATATAACAATGAAAATCATGAAAAACAAAAGCAGATTGCAAACAAAAAATAAATGGAACCATACTCTTCTTTCAAAACAACATAACCATGAACACCCCCCCCCTTTTTTTTTAAACAAGTCATCTTGCTTGATTGTATCACTGTTTCCGAGATATCATTTTCTGATACCATTCTGATCACTGGATTCTCCAAAATGATGCGTATAGCAAGCCTCCTGATGTCAATGCTCAGAATGCAATACCACAGAACATTACACAGTATCAACACTTCAGACTCATTGTGGATGTACAGCTGAAGCTGTTTTTTGAAAGAAAAATAAAACATGATCACTAGTTTTTAATTCAGTACTTTGCATCCTACAATTTGACATCTTTTGTATATATCTCAAATGCTACTGATTTAAAGAGGTGCTGTAGATTTGGCAATTTCAAAAATAAAACGAAAACTAAACATAAAATTAGCAATGATAAAATAGAAAGCATAATTGAATTTAATCACATACATGTATTTTGGTCAGATCTTTTGGGATACTCAGGTCATATTAAATAATTAATTAATAAATAAATAAATGAGTGAAAAGTGTAAAAAAAAAAAAAAAGGGGGAAGAAAGAAAGATGAAAGTCACATCAAATTCAAGCATTGAGTAAAGTTAATGTGAACCGCAGTCAACCACATTTGAGATGAAGTTGCTAATTGATCTTCTGTTCAACTAACTGTTTCTGTTCCAACAAGCACGGCAGTAAAGTAAGTTAAATTCTATGAAAATGAAACAGCTGTGCTGATGAGAGTTTTGACATAACCAGGTTGGACATAAAATCTTTGCATCCAGTTTTTTATACCACCACCAGTGAAAAATGCCGGTGATGATTTTAAATTGGTGCAACAATAAAGCATACAGGAAAGCATTACATGACACATTTCTCCCACATTAATAGATGCTTAACAAGCCTCTGTAAGACATGCCAAAAACAAAAAATTAACATAAAAACTGCCTGATAGCAAAACTTATTGCAATACTCAAATGGTGAAAATAATGAGTATTTAAACCTTTTCTATAATCAGTACAGATTTGTTCATTCCGTTGCTAAAATCTTGAGTCAACGCATAAAATCATAACAATATGTTAGTAATAATGCTAAGTCAAAAATCATGTCTCTCACTTCACATAATAATGTATCCATAATCCAATCTTTATCAAATCAAAAGAACAGGCTTTTAGAGACAAACCGAAATGTGAATATTGAACAACTTCAGTATCAGAAAGCTGATGCCATGGTCTGCAGAATCTATAGTGATTCAATCTCAAATTTATCACATTGAGTACAGGACCTTTTTCTCCACTAACTTATTTTGTGTTCCATTTTGTGTAATCATCATAGCATGTAATATGAATACCAAAATTCATACTACTATTTAAATATTGCACTGATGTCTTCGACACTTGACAGATAAAGCGACAAAAGGACCCATTTTGCATTCCATGCTTCCATTAGCAACAAACAGCTGCCCATTATATGTAATATACAATTATAATGTACATATTTTTTATAAATAAAAAGAAAGCATTCCTACTTTGAAAGCAAATATCCAAATGCTACATTCAAACCTAATATACCTCCTGTGTAATCTTAAAACAGTCTTAATTGGAGTTAATTGATTGATATTACTGGTTACTTAAAAATTAATTTTGAAAAAGGGTCCTTTCTGTCAGCACATTTTCAGTAAGGCACACAGTGAATTAAATTGTTAACACAGATGAAAACTGTAACAAGCTTTTAAACAAAACAGAGGAATGTGTGACAGTGTTATAAAAAGAAAAACAAATCTCAAGCTCATGAGAGTCAGCAATATACATCAACAGAATAAACAAAAACCCTGCATTTGTATTCCAACAATTATGTGCCCCTTTCAATACTTTCATAAGATATTATATGTATCTACATGTATTGTTTTAACATATGAGATCCGACATGTTGAAATCAGGCTCTCGTCAAATTTTGGGCGCATGAAGTTATGGGTATCACTGTAAAGATTATCCATTTCCCTTTCCGAGTCTAAAAAAATGATTTTTCTAGCTAAGGTAGAAGTTGAGATATTGGCAATTAAACACCAACGGGGTGACCTATTGCTGCAGCCGAATTTGTTGAGAAAATGGTTGATTTTAATCCTTATTAATCATTGTTAGGCCATGTCACTTAATTACAATTTTTGGGCTTTTAATCAATCTATTTCAGCAAAGTGAATTCTGAAAAGCATTTATAGATTGATATAGAAGGGTTTGGTGAAGAAAAAAGAATGTGTTAAAAATTCATTCTTTGTTGAAAAACACGTGATTTCTCCAGTCAACTCAGTCTGACGAGGGCCTGATTTCATAGTGTCACGTCTCATATGACTTTCCAAAATTTTAACATCTAGCTCTGTAGGTGGAAAATTACAGACTACTTTTTTTGCCAAACAAATGTCTTTCAGCTTCTTCAGAACATTTGTCTCACAGCCAGTCAAAATGAAACATATGTTGATTTTTCACCATATGGGGTTTTTGCTCTCATGTGAAAGTTTATTTCATACCCTTTCTGGTGGTGAAAAACTTCGGAGCTAGCTTAATTCTAGCCAGAAGTATTGCAGTTTAAAGAGACAAAGGAGGGCCCCCTGCAACGACTGAAATTATGAGAAAATCAAGTTTAAATGAACAGCTGAATGCACAAATCTACATGCCTACATCATATAAGAACCTGATTTTAATGAAGTAATGTTTATTAATGGAGGATATAAGACCAATACTGTCTTATTCAGAAATGAATGCACTTTCGATTTTTGTGATTACAAAAAAAAAAAAAAAAAGATTTCTTACCTCTGGCCCAGCAACTTACATCTCATCTGGACTGGCCGCAAGACATTTCCTATTTCAGCCTCCCCCCCCCCCCCCGAAACTGGCTCGGCAATTTCATTAGCTAATTGAAGGGAGTGAAGTGATTAACATCTAATAATAAACACATATCTTTGTATCTTGCATGGGGTACCTATTAAAAGTCTGTGCTTCTAATAAATAGAAACATTACAGTCTGTTTACATAAAGTTTTGCTTCGGAATTTTGAAAAAAAAAATTTTTCTAATGTAACGTGTCAACAACAAAAAAATAAACATTATATTATTATATGTATTTCTGTATCTCAAGATAATATAGGCAAGAGCAAAATGTCCACAGCAACCACGATCAACAAACATCAAAATTCAAACCTCTTCCAACCTCAATTCAAACATTTTTCAAATTAAAACAAATTATTGTCAACCACAATTGTTTCAGTGTGTCAGAAAGTGAAAAGATGCAAACATTAAATCGTGATCCACTCAAAATAAGCCCCTATTCAGCATCGAATCAGACTTGCTGAAACGAAACCTTCGGGGCAACTTACAGAATAATTATATACACACACACAAGATATAACCGCCCTCATGTATATGAAGTGATATATAAAGCATTGTAATGTAACAGATAAACACCACTACTTGGCTTGATGACAAACAAAATAGAAGTTTGTGTTTGTGCATACTTAAGAAATAAAGAACAGGGTAAAATTCACAAATACTTTGGCTCAAGAACTCAATTCAAAGAGCTACTTTACCACCAGGTAAATTACTTCCTTTTGCCAGGTAAAAGCACTAAAATACAAGCATCGTAAAGAACGAACCAGCCACTTTCTCACTGCTATTTTCATCACGAGTGACAAAATTCTGAAAAATTTACCATCTGCTAAAAACATATTTTCTCAACATGGTTACTTTCTACTTCAGATTTCAAACAACAGGAGCATAAGTGATTTTCTTTTTTCCTTCTCTACAATGCTTGTCTTGTATCTCGTGCACTTGGCAAAAGGGAAGTAACCTGGCTGACTGAAAAAATGGTCACTAAATCCAGCTTTTGTCTCTTTCTCACTTGAATAATCCTCAACAGGATCCAATCACTGCCATTTGTTTCTGAATCATGGTAACTTACATCATTAAATAATTACTTACTGTTGAGCTTCCTGATTAAGTTCGTGAAGAATGATCAAGATGATGAATGCGTAAGTACAATTAACAAGTAAATAGAATACTCTTCTAAATGATGTAGCAAAATAATAACCTCCCATAACATGAAAATTGGCAACGACTCCACTTTAATTCCCACCATGAAAGGCGAAACAGTTTATTCGCATTATGAAAATCTGCCAGACATATAATTATCACCACAATGTCCATTAGACAGGACATACAAAATTGTTTAAAAAAAAAAAAAAAAGAAAGAATTATGTACATGGAAAAATAACAAGAGTGGTTTCTTTCATTTTAACTTCGGAACAGCATTTCACAACAAAGTCATGATTTATGATGTATGAAGGAAAGCTTTTTCAAGGATGTTAAGTATTGCTTCTTCATTTTCTTGTCCGTTGTGATGCCAGCAGGAAGAAATAACAGGATAAGCATTTCATTCTGAAAGTAAAAAAGCACATTAATCAATTAAGCAAAGAATGTCAGTTTAAGCTTTTATTCCTTTAATACTCTAAATTTACGTTACCTGTCTTCACAAAGGATTTAAAAAAAAAAAAAATAAAGGATAAAATAAATCTGATTCAAACGGGAATTTTGGAATCTTGGCCAAAACAATGAACAATGCTTATAACAATGAACACTGTACTGAAAGGGTGTCCCTTCTTCACTGAGACAGTGGTCAGCAGATGGCTGAAAACCACATTATAACGTGACAAGTGTGATATCCATCACTGAGCTTGCAAGGTCAAGATATTTTAGCAGAAATCAAAGTATGAAATTAGCATAAAGTGCTAGCAATCCCTTCACCACTACAAATTTATGTTGATTTCCGAAAAAAGTAAAAAGGCATAAAGTTAGGTCTATCTGTGAAGAAATCTTGTTCCACAAGATAAGATAGGCAAGTTTGCCAATGTTACCTCTAACACAGCATCACCTGACTGGATGTAAAAAGAAGATATACATTGCTACACAGGTGATACTAATCCAATCATTATATTTATGACTGGTGAGGGACAGTGCAAAAGCAGAGAATTTATGCCTTTCAAATATGGCTCTTTATACAAACTGTTCACTATTACCAATGCAGAAAAACACATAAAAAATGCATGGGGACTGTGACATCTGTTCTCGGATCTCATGGTGGAGTGATAATTAACATTAGTGAGAGCTCTATTTTAAGCAGGGAGGTACAAACACTCCACCAGGAATTTCCAGGTTTTTGCTTAGTCAAATATGAACTGTTCTCCTGACACTGAAATGTGAGCTATGCAGAAAACCAAACAAAGAAATAACAAATTCAAAATCACTAACCATTAAACCATATGATTTGGCATAAATATATTCTTAGGATAGAATGAATTTTAGTATTTACTTTGAACGGTTAGACATTTCAATGTAAAGACTCAAATGAAACTGAAAAGGGAATACATCACAAACACATAATAAATGATAAACTCAACTGTCATTTCTAACAAATATTAAGATCATTGAGCTGCTTATTGGTAAATTGTAGGATCGGACATCTAAAATTCTATCACAAAACTACTTACATGGCTTGTTTCAGTGCTCTTCAGGGATTTACACTGTTGAAAAGAAATGAAAAGAAAAGAGCATGAATTCTACACAAACAGAGCTACAACAACAGAGGATGCAAAGGAATGGGGCAATGACATTGATTTAAAATTACCTGCAGCAAAAAAAAAAAAAAAGGTATTTTTTATGCCACACATCTAAGTCACAGCAAGACAAAATTCATTTAAGTAGTCATACAATCTGCTGCGCTCACTTATTGACCTGTCAAATCTGTATTAATCAGATTCATTTCATTCAAGCTCAAAATTCTGGAACATGACATATGTGAGCATTTGCATTTTCAACTGAAATATTTAATTTAAAAAAAAGAAAAAAATTTAGTTGTCAAAAATTAAACAGAAAACATTTCAGTGAGCCTAGCAATATCATATCAACATTTGAAAAGTCACATTGTGCACTGAGCAGTATCATTCTTTTTACTAAATTTCTTATGCTCAATGCTGTGGTGAAGGTTTAATATCACTTTTCTCTATACTTCATGACTGAATAAAAAGTAATCAGTTTTGCAATAAAACACACCCAGAGAGAGGAAAAAGTGAAAAAAGCCATATGAGGGAATAAAAATCCAGGCCATCAAAATTTCAGCAACAATCCTGAGGTGCCAAGGCCAAGAATTATTAAAGGTGTATCTTTTATGCCTACTGTTACTGAATAAGAGAGACAGGAAAAAAGTTTATTGTGTTACAAAACTTTGTTTTTCTTGAAGAGAATACATCTTTCTTCCCTGAAAATATTAAAATATAATTTTGACGAGCCTGAATTAGACAATTGTGGGGAAATTATAATAATGCACTGGCAAGATGTAGTGACCAACTTTACACACTAGAAGAGTTCATAAAAAAATGGACAGCTCATTTTTTTTTCTCTATCCTGTTCAGTGTAAATCCCTAAACTTTTACTGTATTCATCTCCTTTTTATATTTATAGATACAAGATAACCACCCAGAGCAGATGGAGAGCCATAATAAGAGTCTAAGGATAAATGGACTCATTCAGAGGTCTCAGAACCATATGGTGGCAATCATTGCTGGAACATAATGAGGTGTTAAGTGGAAAAGGTATTTTACTCCTTTGCTTACACTGTGATACACACTAAACTGTGGTCTACAACACGGGTCATCTGTGCAACTTTAAGAATTCAACAACAATGTTTGACAGGGTAACGGAATAGACTGATTGTTTTTCAATGTATCTTGATCGAAAAGACAAGTCATTGTGTGCCTTTGTTTACAATGCTATTTCAGCAGCCATATGGTCCAGCCTGTTACCATGTGGAGATTCCACTTAAGTCCATAAGCAATACTGAAAAGGCGGGTGTAAGCATTTGAGAAAGTCGTATTATTTATTTGTCTGTTTCAGTTTTCTTTGCCCGAACTTTCTAATTAATCACAGTTATAAATTATAGATGGCATTTTAAGACATAAAAATAGGCAGCTGAGCATGGGAGAAAAAAAAAAAAAAAACAGCAGGATTTTAATTTAATTTTTTTTTTTTAAATCCGAAGAGCATTCAAACACAAACAAAAGAATAAATAGGACGCCAAATGAAGTGTTCGGGTATGAAAAATCAAACAAGTTAAAGCATGCAATCTAAAACATGCAACCTTACATAATTATGAACATTGCAAAGCAAAGCTGTACCAAAATTCTCTGCACTATATTTACTTAAAAAGAAAACGGGATGGGTTTCATAGTAGTGGAAAACGAAATTCTTTGATGCTAGTTGCAATATTTCTCCATACCTTTCTCATGCTGATCTGTCATCATCCTCGGCCTTTAATCTTTCTTTGTCATCTTCATCTTTATCTTTGGCAGTGCCATCATAGTCATCATAAGACAAATTCTTTTCATTATTTTTACCAGGTGAATCCTTTTCATCTTTCCCTGTTGCTGCATTACCATCATCAAAATCAGCATCAGGGTCATCATAATTCTTGTCAGGTCCAGCATTATCTTTTTCAGTTCCTTCATTATCTTTTTCAGTTCCTTCATTATCTTTTTCATTTGCTTTCTCAATTTCTTTCTGAACATACTTTACAATGTTAGCTTTTTCATCCATATAAGATTCAAACTTCAGAGTGTCTGGGGAATCTTTTGAGTCCTTTTCTGCTGGTTTCACATCTTGGGATGGAGCATCCATACTCATTTCTTTCACTTTGTTATCTGCCTCATCTTTGCTGTTGTCAACATTCCCTGGTATGTTTAAAAAGCAAAAGCCATTTGAGAGAACCAAAACCAACCCCTCAGAAAAGAAAATAAAACCAAACACAAAACAAACAAACAAACAAAAAAAAAAATCAAGCTAAAATGTTGTGCCATCAAGTCAAATGAATCTGATGTCAAAAAAGGGAACTGTTGCGAAAATAAACATTTTACTGACAATGGGGTCACATGGGGAAACTATGAATGTGAATGTCTTATTATGAAAGAGTTGTGGCTAGACGATTTTTTAATCATAGCAAAAAAGAGCACTTGTTCCAAAGTCCGACCCACATCAATGACTCTACACAATAAAAAAAATAAAAAAATACAAAAACTGACATCAGATTCATGTCAACTGGATGCACTAAATATGTTATCAGGAGATAATGAGATAAGTTGAAGATATTTTGAGACTGGCACACTTCTTTTCTGGAATCCTATGCTTTCTGATCTCATCCTAAAGTCAATCAAGAAGTATACAAGTGTTTCGTTTCTTTCTTTCTTTCTTTTTCTTTTTTTTTTTAAATTAAATTTTCCCTTGAAATTACAACTTTCATGGACAACACTGATGGTTCCATTTTTAAAATTTCTGTCATTATGCTTGAAGATTTTTTAGCTCCATAAGAACCACTCAATCTCACAGACTATAAAATTTCTTGTCCCATTATTTTCTTGACCATAAAATTATCTCAATTTATTCAGATGTTAATCAGTTCATTCTTAAAACCCAGCATGTGTCCAGTTCAAGACTTCACAAACATGGGTTGGCAACTAAGAATTAAGGATTGAAGTCTTAAATGCACAATTCTTTCTTTCAAATTGATCACAAGTTGATCATTTTTTTTTTTACAATTCAGTAAATTCTAAAATGCATTGTTTTAAACAACTTTGTTGCATATCTCTCAATAAATGTCTAAAGAGAGGCAGAATTATGAAAACTGCTCAATCATCATAAACAAAATATGAATAATCTGTCTCTTCTTATACCTATGCATGTTTCGAATGTTTCGTTATGTTTCAACAAAAGCCACTCTCACAACTGATAGGATGCTTTAATAAGTCTGTAAAACTGTTCTGGCCAACAGATGCGCAAGTATGTTCAAAGCAACTGTGAACCATATACAAACAGAGAACATCCCTGATATATATATATATATATATAAACAAATGACAGTATACTTAATGCATATCTGATTGATTCTCGGATTTTGAAACGATCCACAACCTTAACATTTATTGACTTTCACAGGGTATCTATAGACTTATGTCCATCTTATTTTCTTCATATTTCACCAATCTGAACATTTAAGGAGGGGAAGGAGGGGTATGTCCTGAAATGTTTTTTTCCTCTTTGGCTCACAAAAAAAAAAAAAAAAAATGGAACAGAAGTTATGAAGTTTTACAATCCCTTTAAAATGTTGTTACTTCAGAATTTAAAACAGGCACACAAGCAAGCAAACACAAGTATGCACACACACACACAATAATACAAATAGTACTTGGCGGAAGAGAATTGAATTTTTGGTACACCAAGCCCAAGTCAAGATTATAATGATGTGCTGAACAGAGCCCATTCACCCTCCACAGCCTCCTCCCCCAACCCCTCCCCTCTTTTTTTTAAAGGAATCTTTGATAAAATTTCTAAAATAGCACATGGAGATTATGTTGCACTATCTTGTATTCAAGGGCACCAAGTAACAAAATTTACTGAGACTGACAGCCTAACTATCACAACCTTCCTTAGCAACTTATCTTTATTTTGAGCAAGGCCACAGGTAATACTGGAAAAAAGTTTGTTTCTGTGTTTCTCACAAGATAAAAGCCAGTTATAAGTCCTTCACCACCACAATTCTCTCCAAAAGCAAAGACACCCATATGATTGCAAAATTCAATGGTAAAATGGAATTAGCCCCAGAGTGTGATTAAACACTTGGTACATACCCACACTAAAAGAGAAATCAACCAGGCATGCTTCATGAAGTACACTTGTGTTCGTGACATATATGGAAGAACTGATAGAATAAAATATGTTGCTATCTGTGAGATACTTCACCAGGGATGAATGGAAGGCCAATGATATATTAAATGTGCAATATATTTCACTAGCAATTTGGCTGATTGTTTTAAAGAAGCTCTTTTGGTCATGCTTCAAAATCTGCTTCTTCAGCTTTAGTCCCAGGTGCTTTTCTCACCTGCAGGCTGTGGACCTTGATTATCATTTTGCTGATTTTCAACTTGCTGACCCTGTTCAATCTGAGGCTGCAGCTGATTTTGGTTGGCATCTAATGGTTTCTGAACTGAATCTCCTTGTAGCTGAGCAATCACCTGATTCTGGTCACCCTGTGCTGCTGGTTGTTGGTTTCCCTGCTGATTCTGGGGTGGATTTGGTGGTGCCACACTGAAATGTGATAATAATTATACCTTGATCAGATAAATATGGTGTTGCAAATGGCTCGACCAGAACAGATCTTTTCCTGTTCACAACCACTTTATTCACAAACACAAGAAGTATGTATAACCATCACTAAGCACGGAAAACATTACGAAGAGCTATTAACAACCATCAAGAAAAGAAAACTGAGATGGTATGGTCATGTGACACGAGCCAGTGGCCTATCAAAGATCATCCTCCAAGGGAGAGGGTGAAAGACAAAGAGGCAGGCTGAGAAAGAAATGGACAGACAACACTGCCAAGTGGAAAGTGAAGAGCTGTGCCACGACCCAAGCCCTTACCCATGACCATCACAGGTGGAGTCAGCTGATGCAGTATTCTGCATTACAGCCCACCCACAATCCTAGAAAGGGCTAAGGTTCATGAATTGTGAACCACTTTATAGGTTGACACAGACAGATCTATTAAACTGGCTTTGGTTTGATTACTGTTGCTGCACATTTTCATCAAATAAGGATGTCTGTAAAGTTACTATCCAGTCACTTGTAATAAACAAATATCCTGGTAAGACTAACAAGATTTTCAGTACTGCATCACAATATATTGTAACAATAAGCAATCAATTTCATTTACTAGTTATGATGAATATTCGTGATGAACAAGCATGTTTCGATTTTATTCAGTTATTGAACAAGCCAAGTACTGTTCTTGAAAACAAAAAAGACAACATACAATATGTAAACAAAACTAAATACAATAATTGAAAAGAATACTTAAATTGCAATTGCAAACTTTTTTCTTTTGGCTGTTTTTCCAGTTTTTTTAAATAGGACTTTGGTAGCAAAATTTTCATAAGGTTAGATTCTTCCAATCTTGAAATCTCAAAAACTATTACAGATAGACCCACCATAGATTTACAAACATTACTTCTGATATTAATCTATCCAACAATTTTTAAGTCTCATGTATAAATCTTCTACATATGTTATAAGCCAAAATCTGTAAAATTATGAATAAAAATTAATGGAGAAAAAATGCCCCTCTGATGTATGAAACTAACTCTAAAATTTACATAAATACTACCATGTAAAATAGATGATCATATATAACATGTACTTGTATTCAATATATGCAAAACAAATTTTCATGATTTCTATCTTTTTGAGATTATAATATATGACCGCATGTTTTTGGTCTGATACAGCTGCCACTGAATATGCATCATGGATACTTTTCTTCCTATTTCATGTCATTAGAGCTATACCAGACTCATCTACCACAAAACAATTTTTAAAAAAACATTATGCAAGTTTTTCAGTTTTAACAAAAAACCCCTTCCTCCCATCACTAGATATTTTTGAAGTCTGTGCTGTACTAGAACTGACAAATAAATTTTTTTGTTATTGTTTTTACAGAAATTCAAAGATTCTCTAGAATATTTTCAGTTCTACCCACTAGAAATTTCTGTGTTAAGGGTTGTTGAAAATATCAGGTAATGAACTTTTGTGAGTCAGATCAGATACAGTCTCTCCACTCTACCACAACAGTAAACTTGCTATACCACTTATTTTTAGGGTCCTTAATTAACAATATAGTAATTAGATTCTTTGCGAATGACAAAATACTTGACATAGCTACTCCTGTGAAGTGGATCCAACTTTCAAATAATGAGATGTGAAATTGTACAAATAAACCATGAAAGCTTGAAGATTTGTTCTTTTCACAATCTTTTGACATTAAAATCATCCACTTACTACTCCAATCCTTCCATCAGTAACCCAGCATTCAACTCGTTTGACTCCAAAAGCTTTTTCATGGCATCAGAGCCTATCATTTTGGACACCATTGTAATAATGACTTTGACATGGCTTGTGCATGATCTGAAATAGGGAATGGAAAAAAAAAACAGAAGACAAAACATTGTTACTGTGGCAAATTTTATTCCAAGCATTATAGCTGCTATCATCAATTCTGCCATACCAAGGAGTTTTCCATGATGCCATAGCATTTTAAAAATGAACTTGAGACAATATGAAAAATAATTTTCAAAATCTATGTGAGAACAGCAACCAAATAACCTTTTGCCATTTTCATTTTCAAAAAGAATTAAAAAATGAAGAGTTATTATTCATAAGGACAACTAAAAACGAGCACTTGTGGCTGTCAGAAACAACATTATGATTTAGAGATCACCGATATATAAAGATCGTCACAGCTGCAGAAATGTAGGTCATGAACTTTTAGACTATTGACACGGAAAGAGTTAAGTAAGTGTGGGAATAACTGTCCTCAGATAAGATTTGAGGGACTGCTATATTGGTCTTTGAGGTCAATAAACAAAACAGTAAGTTCAAAATGTCTACTACATAACACAGCTATGGCAAACATGATGAGAGAAGCCAACAGATAATGACAAAGTTATAAATCTTAAACATGAGAAAAGACATGAAAATAGTATGCAATATTATTTATAGTCCTACTCCATCCTATTCTGAATAATTCATTCAATAATGGTATCTCTTTATGTACCATTAATATGGTGTTCATTGATCAGGTAATAAAATTTAGTCTCTAGTAAAAACCTGTCAGAAATAACCGATACATTTGGACAAATTATACAACATACCACAAGCCCAGTTCTTTGCTGCTCTATCTCCGCTTTTGGGCTATTTGGGGATATATATGTCATATAAAAGAGGGATAGTAAATATACCATATAATGTAATCATTTTACCAATCACTTGCTTAAACAGGTAGATTCTGAAAATTATTTTGTTCTTTCTTCTATAGATAGATTATATACAAAAGCAGTTGCTAAACATAAAATATCAATTTTCTCAAAATGTGAAAAATGGAGACAGAACAACAGAGAACTCAGCTCACGATACAGAAAACAAGACACTTTAAGACAAGTTATCGAGGAAATCAAATTTCAAGTTAGAAAACTCTCCACTTCATGGCTGTGCACCAGCGTGCCTTTAGTTTAGCCCGTGCCGGCGTCAAGAGGTCAAGTCACGGTTTACCGCTGGCCCACCGGGGAGCACGAGCTAACTGCCATGGCGTTGTGAAAATGTGCAGTATTTTAATACACTGACATGTGCAATAGAGGAACATGAAACATTAAGACAAAATATAAACACAGAGATGAAAACCTGAAATTTTCTGTGGTATATTTTTTAATGATATATCTCTTGTGAAAGAGAGGATTACACTAGTTCCAAAAACGGGTAAATTGTACGAAATTTTATGAAATGTTAACCTTTTTTATCTCCAATTATCAGGCAAAGGCCAGGAGTTAAGTCAGTTTCAAAAATATGGT
>JBCAUA010017507.1:0-43990 GCA_038406235.1 Peronia verruculata | reverse complement strand
GTTATCTGATATCATCAGCCGTAGTCAGCTGGGGAAAACTTTCAGGCCACATTTATAGAGGGGTGATGTTGCCGTGATCTACTCACTCACTCACCCTTACTCACTCACTCACTTATCTTCCCACCCGTTCATTCACTCTTTGTAAAAATCATATGTTTTGTCCATTTTCAGTTGAAAAAAGTAAAGTGTATGTAGCGATTATATTGGCCATGATCAGTTTCACTGATAACTTTCCAGTTCGACATCGCCAAATGGTTGGCAACCGACCGTCCTGCGGAGGCAGAGAGAAAGAGATTTGTGGAGACGCTGGGCTCTGCCATGATGGCGTGTGGAGCGGAACTCAAGCCCGAGTCAAAGCTGGTCTATGGGGTAAGAGTCTGTTATGTCTGGTCCCTCGCATTTCAAATGTCTTTTACGCTGCCATGATGGTAATTCTGATTTTTCTTAGATTTTTTTTTCTCAATCTTTCCTCTAGAAATGAGCATTGTTAGTTATTGTTATTTTATCTTTCTGTAAATCTATTTTATTTATGTTTATATCTCTGCTTTTACTTACTTAGGCCATATCAGTGAAAGAGCAGAATGTTTTTATGTATAGTGACAGATTAGGGTTTGCAGCCTGTGGTCATTTTGCAGATTATCTGCCCCTCTCAACAGATGGACTTATTTATGTAATGGGAGATCATTTTGACCAACCTTATTACCTCCCTTTGCCAGAAAAATGCTTTTAGTAAACAGTTAAAAGAGTAACAGATCCCTTTACCTCTTGTCTTTCAAAAGACTGATCACCAAAAAATTAGATAAAATTATAACAATAGGAAGAAAACATTCTCTTTACATCATAATTTTTCAGGAATTTTTCATTATGTATACATCAAGCAAAGGGTGCAAAAGTGATTTTTTGTCCTCTTTACATTGCTTGTTCAACCCCTCTTTTGTCTGGTAAAGGGAAGTAATAGGACTGAGCACAAGGATCTCTATTGTTGAAGATTAAAATGATAGATGCAGAGATACAGCAGCAAAATGAATGGCTTAGTGAAAATGCAAGTAGATTTTTTATTTCTTTTTTACACTTCTTATTGAATCAATTAGTAACATAAGATTACTTATGCTGTGATATCTAATTGATATGTTTGTTTCACTTTTAAAGAGATCACATCATGAAGTAATCAGTTGCTCTAACATTTACTTCATTGTTGTGTCTATTTCAGTACTAAATACATAAACTCAAATATCACCCACAGACTGAATGAGTACTATAATGTCATTGCTTTCTCTTCCTGTCACTCCCAGCTGTACATGAATCACTTGCGTGCTGTCCTAGAGAGCAACTTCCCTGCCAATCTCTACACAGCTGTCAACGTCATCCTGCAAGGTAAGGTCTCACACTCTCTGCTGGCTGGACATTGTCATCATGTGGGTTTTGGGTTCATCGTTTTGCCAGCTCACTTCTTTGTCGCTTTATATCCACTTTGGGCTTTTGGGTGATAGATATATCATATGAAAGAGGGATAGTAAGTCCACCATATAATGTAATTATTTCACTGACCACTTGCCTAAACAAGTAGATATTGAAAATCATTTTGTCCCATCTCCTTTGTGCAAAAACAGTTGCTGAACATGAAAATTCAGTTTTCTGAAATTGCAAAAAATGGAGTAGAGCAATGAGAGAGCTGAGCTCACAGTTTGTGCTCAGCACAATACAACTGTTGTCATGCTGATGTACAATTAAATTCCTACCCAAAAGAAGACATCATTTCTCTCAATTTTGGTCATTTTTCCTGTCGTACAGGTTTTTTCTGTATACTTTTGTTTTAAATCTTACCATCAGTATCAGATATGAATATGGAGTGTGAAGTTGGGATTTCTGAACGTAAGGAAGTAAAAGAGTGATATTAACAAGGAGAACTGTTTTATACATATAGATCGATGGAAGGAAATTATATATACAGTTTGAATGAAGATTAGTGATCTTTGATAAGCATGATGGTCAAAGATGTTAATGGGGAATTTCATTGACTTTGCAACGTTGATGTGATCAGTTCATTGATTAAAAGCATTGAAAAAAGTTGTTTCTTATACTTTGATTTTTTGGAGTTTTTTTGTTTTTTGTTTTTGTTTTTTGTTTTGTTTATTTAAGTTGTTTTTTTTTTTATTGTTGTTGTTGTTTTTTGTTTGTTTCTTATGCAGAAATCCATTTCTCTCAAGGTTTAAATACATGTATTTCCCTTTACTTCCGTGCTCTCTGTTCATCAGGTGACTTCAAAGTAAATCTTGTTTATCTGCACAATAAAGTTTGTTTGAGTGTATCCATATTCCATACTTTTGATGATAGTTTGACGACGTATTTTGTTGTTTTCTTTTCTGTTTTTGTCTGTGTTTTTTTTTTTTTTTTGTGTGTGTGTTTTTTTTTGTTTTTTTTTAGCCCTGCAAGGTTTGTTGATGGTATTGTCTACATCTTCATCATAACCCTAACTCTAGCCTTTATAATTCTGACATATATTCATCATTGTTGATCGATAGGCTCAGCCTCCGATGGCCTGCACACCCAGGTATGGGAGATCTTACTGAAGGCATGTTTTAGTAAGCAGAGCCTGGGCTGTGGCCAAGAGAGAGGGGACCGGGGATCTGTCAAGGAAGAGGTAGAAGGCTGTGCCGACTGCTTGCTATCGACTATTCAGGTGAGATATTCTATGAAAATCTGCATGTATCTCCTGAGCCAGTTATCCAGGAGGAACTCAGATGTTTTACCAGTGACCCACTAGCAAAGATAGGAATAAGAACTGAAATCTTTTCAGTCTACAGATAGATGCTTTGGAATACCATTTCATCAGAATTACCTTAACCTATTCTAGCTTTCATAACTTAACTTTTGCGAACAAATACATTATCTTATCTTATCTTAAAGTTAGTTTTATTGTAGAGGATTGTTATAGTTTATTTTCTGGACATAGTTCTATACTTAATGGTTTCTTATGTCATAAAATTATGAAGATTTTGAAGAATTTACTACATTTTGATCAAGCATGTTTTGACCATCACAATCTCAGTCACCTCACGACCATCTATGCAATTTCATTTTCACTCAAATATGTAATGAACCTCAGGGTGACCGTTATATCATTTAATAGCCAGTTTCTTTTTCTGTCAGGCCAAGCTGTTGTAAACTGACCCTTGCAAGCTCATGAATGACCGTTTGTGCCTTTATTCATTCACTCACTCATTCACTCACTCACTTTGTGATTCTTTCACTCATCTATTTACTTTGGACATTTGACAGGTGAAGGAGTTGCTGGACTGGATGAGCTCTTTCTTTACACACTCCCGCATGATGGATGAAGAGGTCATGACCTTTGGCCTTTACAGCCGCTGGGGTCGCTACGTGCCCTACATCAGCCTCATGATTGGTGCCCTGGCACGCAGTTTCATCACCAAGGTCATCATGGCCTCAGATTCTGTCTCGCCTTACCAGGGTGAGTGACAGTTACAGTCTCATCCATCAATTGTCTACTGCTTAGTACATGTCAGTGATGACATTGAAAACATAGAGGTTGTGTTGTTTTCATGATGGCTTCGTTTGTTTTGAAAACTAGGCATCTAACGGGCATGACAACACTTGTTAAATTTTTCTTTCTGCAAGCAAATTCATCAATCTGTCGAAAAACTATTCATGCGTAGTAACCTGTCTGCATTGACTCATGCAAATCTTGATTAGACACTCAAAGTTTATAGCTTCACTGCTTGTTGCTGAAAGAGGTAGAAAAAAATCTCAATCATTCTATGATCCGTTTTTGTTTTTCTTTATTATGTCCTCTTTTTCTTCCAAGTGATGTTGCCTTATCTTCTTGAATCGTCTTGCTCAGTATGAATTCATCACTCACTCCGCCATTTTCCCAGCAATCCACGCACTGACTCACCAACTTATTCACTCACTCACTCATTCTCTCACTCACTCACCCACCTATTCACTCACTCAACATGCACTCAGTCATTCATTTAGTTGCTCACTCACTCATCACTTACTCAGTCACCCTTTCCTTTCATTCACTGGCTCACTCACATACACACTCACTCACTTATTCATCCATACATTCACTTACTCACTCAATCACATACTCACTGTTTGTTGCACTCATTCACACACTCACTCACTCACCCACCCAAAGTGATGTTAAAACCATCATTGATATTCTGTGTTCTCTGCTCCTAGTGATGGAACAATTATGGCAGCCGCTGATTACCGTCTTTGCCCCCTGGATCCAGCCGTACGTCACAGCCGATGGAACAGTCCTGGCACCCTGGGTGGAAGCCGACGATGTCCTGGCCATTGAGATGATCTCCTCGTACTGCCAGGCTGTCCTGTGTATCTACCAGCAAATGAACAGTAAGAGACCAGTAATTTTGCGGAGCTCTGTGCTCAAATATTTTTTTTTTTTTCTTGTTCATGCTATGTCACACATTATTGAGATTATATCTGACATTGTATTCAAAATGAATCTTCTGGAGATATATTGTTTGAATTCTCGATATAGACTATTCAGATTCCCTTGTGTTGTAAACTTATAAAAAAATAGCGTGATATAAAATCATGAGACAGAGTGGATGGAAGGATAGTTGTTTTATAAAACATACACTGTGGTCAAGAAGAGGATAAGCGCTTGTCAAAGAAAATACTGTCAAATCCATAAAATATTAGCCATAAAGAAGTAGTGGTACCTTCATCACAATGTTGAATGCAGATAGAAATAGAAGACCGTGAAGACTTTAAATCATTGGCCTTCTTGGAAATGTTACAGTAGCCTAGGGATATCTTTGCTGTGATGAAATAATGGACAACTCCTGATGATTTTCAGAGCAACATCCTGCGGCTGCCAGCGGAGTTCTCTCCCTGTTACTGATGTACTACATGACCTGTCTATCTAGTAAGACGACTACTTCACACTTGACAAGTGTCTACGTCTCCGCGCTGAAGGGACTGCCCTGGAGGGAGCTCCGACCTGATCTACAGTTGCTAGAGACCATGGTCAAGGTGAGAGCTCGGATAAATTTGAGGTCTCAAGAAAATGGAATTATTCCCCCAGAATCTTTGACCACAGTGACCAGCGCAAGGTCAAAGACAAAAGGAAAACAGGGAGACAATCACGTTCTATGTAGCCAAAATCACTGAGATCAGCTGTCTACAAGGAATACAGGGGGTCTTTGATTTCAACATAGAAAGAGAAAAATGGTGAGGTTGATGACAATTTTTGGAGCTGTTACCATCAGTAACAGTGATGGAAATGGAAAAGCTTTGACCAGATTCTAACATTATGTAGAAAACACTTTCAGCCAGTCACCACAGGCCCAATACAGCAAATTCATCAAGGGCTGCTAAAAAGACTATGATGCCAGTAATCACAGAGTGTATGTTTGAAGAGTTCAAATCACATTGGGAGGAACATGTAGCCACTTTGCAATTCAGATTATGTTGGTTATGAAGGCAGAATTGCAGAAAATTCCCATTGCAGTCATGACTAATTCGTACACGTAGGCTTTTGATTTTCTGATGGCATTGGCCTTGTGAATTACTATTGGCAAACAAATGTTAGGAGAAATTGTTGTAACTGAAAAGTTTCACATAGGTAGAGAAATGTTCTGTTTTCACTTCATCTGATGTTTGTTTGGCAAAAGTTCTTGAATATTTACTGTAACATATATGACTTGTTTTGTTTTGTTTTGTTTTTTTCATATGAGCCGTTTTGACTGCATGTTGGATTGGATTTTTCTCTTCCGGTAACTAGATAAACCTTGGTCCTATTTCTTAATCTTGAAATCTATTCCATGTTTTTGTTATGACAGAAAAAGCATTGTGAAATATTTCAGATAGCTTAGTTTTTCATTCGTTCAACCAGTGACCAGACATTTGATTGGTTGCTTTCAGTTGAAGGAGGTGGCCTCAAGCTGCTGCTTCTCTCTGATTGGTCACATCCTACCCTGCATCCACTGGCAAGATGTCATCGCTTTCTTCAAGGTCCAGCGACCAGACATCGCCTCCCGCATGCAGACAGGCCTAGGCGTGCTGCTTATACAAGCACATGTGGATGAAATCTTTGGGCAGGTAAGTGGGTCCAGGTGAAAAGAAATGTTATATCCCCTTGTCCTTTGATGTTTTCATAGTGGACACATTTGATCGTCTCAGTGTATCTTCATATACCGATACAAATGATTTTCACATCTCAGGGCACTATCATGAGACTAAATTATGACTTATTTTGGACAAAGAACTGTCATATTTTTTATTACACCCTAAGACATGGAATTATGGATACCGTATTGTGCAAAGTTGCCATCCCTGAGTGTACCTGTAAGTGTGTAATACACACACCTTCGTAGAATGTCGATCAGAAAGTAGCGAAACTGTCAGAATTGCTGGACTGCTGATGTTTAGAAAAAAAAACGAAAAAAAAATCTTATCATCTCTGACTTTGACTTTGATTTTCTGTCTTGGATCATTCCTTCAAAATATATGATGCTTCTCGATTTTGGGTTCTGACTTTATTTTTTATATCAAATTTTATTTGTAACTTCATCATCTTGAGTTCTGCAATGCTCCCAGTGACTATGTCAAATCTTTGACTTGTGGTTTGCGAGCTGATTGTGTCCTGTAATACCTTACCAGTGGGTCTGTTGTGAACTTGTTGATCAAGTTTTTATATGATTATTTCATATCTCAATCTTTTTGTTTATTATTATTATTGTTGTTATTATCATGTGCTTTGCCTTTCAGACCCAAGAAAGTAGGATTATCTCGGCTTTAATTTTTTGCTCAGTTTTGACGAGAAGATATTTGATGAGTAGAAATTTGGAATTTTGAAATTTTGCATGGACCATGGATTCTTCATCAAATGTACATCTGATTTTTAATGGCTAAGGGTACTTTGGCGTACATGCTGTACACATTGGACCTCTGAAAATATATTCACCCTTATCAAAGAAGGCTACATGTTGAACTGCTCTACCTATGAAGCCAAGGGATCGTTGAGTCACTAAAAAAAAAAAAAAACAGCAGATTCTTGATCTTCCCCATCCCTTGTGAGATTCGACCCATAACAGATGCACAATTGCTTGGTCATAATGCCTCCTTATCTCCTTCTTGTACCTTCCCAGTACAACCATAGCTGGATCAGCTCAATTTTTATGAAAGTAGAACATGATGATAAATTATCTGTCAGCAAAGAAAAAAAAGAACAGAAATAAAATTTTATTTCATTTCACAGGAGGAGGATATGTGTCATTTGTTGTCCGAGGCGCAGAAATTTGATTGGTCGTTGGTGACTCCAGAAGGATTTACGTGTATCTGCAGTTGGTTCTTGCAGCTGTGTGACCCTAAGTGTGTTCTGGCCGAGAGGTCATCCAAACTGGCACTAGGCATCAGGTACTCAGAGCTTTTTAATTGGGAATATCTCACACATATATATATATCCAAAACCTTACAATCAAAACCATCGCTCTTGGACCCTGAATAACAGGGACTTTGTCAATCTACTTCAGATATGTTTGTCAGAAAAATTAAGTGTTCAGATGAAATGGACAATGTGAGAGTTCTAAACTTTAAAAGACAAACATTTATATTTCTGCTGTGACTGGATTTGATAAAAAATCTCAGGGTATTATAAAATGACATATATGTAGATCTAAGTCCCAACACTTTGAAAGGCAAACATATGAGACGTGACACGATGAAATCAGCCGCTCATCAAATTTTGAGCATATGGAGTTATTGGTATCACTGAAGATTATTCATTTCCCTTTCAGTGCGTGAAAAAAGTATTGGTCTACCTTAAGTAGAAGTTGAGATATTGGCAATTAAAGACGATGGGATGACCGATTGTGCAGCTGAATTAAGTGAGAAAATGGCCGGTCACTTTTGTAAATCCTTCTTTACCTTTGTTAGGCCATTCCACTAAATTACAATTTTTGGGCCTTTACTCACTCTATTTCAGTCAGTTGAACACTGAAATGCATTTTTAGATTGATATAGAAGGGTTTGGTGGAGAAAAATAAATACATTAAAAATTCATTCACTGTTGAAAAACATGTGATTTCTCCGGTCGGCTCAGTTTGACGAGCGCCCGATTTCATCGTGTCCCGTCTCATATGTCTTTTCAGGGCCTTTACTAATTTCTTTTAATCGAAAATTTTATTTATGGCAAAAAAAATATTTTTTCCATCATAAACTTGATAGCTATTACAATCCCAGAATGTACTCATCTAAAATGTCTTTTTTTCAGTTCTGTAATTGTAGTAATGCTCTTATGTCCATCCTCATACCAGATTACTGAAGCAAATGTCTGGATTCCGTTCTGACGCGCAATGGGATGAGGCGGTCTCTTGTAAAAGGGTCAGCTATGTTCATTGTGTCACCCAGCAGCTCTGTCAGTTGAGTTATGACAGCAATATCACTCCGGAGAGTGTCGAGACGGTCATCGTCAATCTGTTGTCAGAAATAGAGGCCGTGGCCACCACAAGTGAGAAACATCTTGGCTTTTCTTTTTTTTTTTCTTTTTTTTTTTTTAAGAGTAAAATTTACTTGTCATTTTTCCTGCCTGGAGTTTTAATTAAATTTCTCCAAATTATTTTGTTTAATAGAGTTACTCTTGATTTTTTTTTTTTTCTTGATTTCTTTCTCTGTGTCTGTTTTTCTTTCTTTTTCTTTATATTCTTTTCATCTTTTGTCTGCCTGTCTCCACACATGTCTGTCTTTTTGTCTGTCTGCCTCTCACTTTTTCCCTCTTTCTCTTTCACTCTCTTTGACTCTTGACTCCTCACCCGGTATCTAGTTTGAGTTTTCATTACTATGAGTACAATTTTTAGTTTTGTTTTACATCATTTTTTCACCCTGGGGTAACATGTGTCATCTGACCTTGACCTTTCTGCTCTCAGTCCCCATAGCGGAGCACCAGGATGAGGAGTCGATGAGTCTCCTGAAGGATGTCCTAAGTCTGCTCAACAACAGCAACCCCGAGGGTCCCTGGCTGGCGATGATCATGTCCGCACTGACCGGCTGGCTGCAGGAGTCACCGCACACCCTCCTGCTCATCCCCTGCATGAAGGCCTCGTCTCGCTGTCTCGCTTCTCTGCGACAGATGTCCACTGTGATGGAAGCTGCTATAGAGGTCCACTTTATAGGATGTAAGTACACTTGTAACATTTCCTTTACTTCTTGCTGTAAACATCAGGGATGTCAAATTTCCTACTTTAACACTTTGCATGCCAAGAGCAATACTCAGCATTTCTGAAATTGGCATAAGTGAACCAAGTGATGAAAATATCTCAGGAACCTCCATATTTGTATCTTTTGAGGTAAATCATTGGAATCTTCCCTTACTCTGTTTTTCTACCTGAAGTTTACAGACACAATGAGCAGTCGCTAGGTGTGTCCTAATGTCTTGGCAGCGAAAGTGTTAATGGGATTGTCTACTTTTGGCTGTCAGTAATTTCTCTTTCGGCCCCAAATCCAATATTACTTACCATTAACGTACTTCAGTTTTACAAGTTTCTAAAGAATGTGCCAAGAACTTTTCCTACTTTTTCATGTAGACAGATTGACATCCCTGTAATGTTAACCAGATGAGGACAAAGTGGAATCTCACTCACTCAGAATCTTAAAATGTACTACATGTCATTAGTAATAGTTACCAGTGATATGAACTCTTTGACTAGTAAGTTATTTTTAATTTTGACTGACCTTAATTTAGGTGATTTAATGTAATAGAAAAGGACAGTTCACCAGATAAATTCAGTCTTTTTTTTTTCTTATGTATGTTTTCTGTTTTATGCAACTTTGACCTTTTTTTTTTAATCTACTCTTTTGATCTGTGGAAAATGACTGTGTAATTGTAGATCTTCCTTCTTTGTATGATTTTCTCCTGTTTAGAAATCTTGGAATGGCATCTCTGAATTTGATATCAGCTATCCTATGGCCAAGCCTCTGGCTACCCCTCAGGAATCCTGATAGAATTCTTTCAGTGTTGTGGCTGTGAATCAAAATTTACAATAGCCATCCTGATAAATGGGTAGAACATACCCATTTATAAATTAAAAATTAGAGATGTTTTGATTGGAATGAACAATTTCATGAGTTGATGAAAAGATAATGATCTGTTGGTAATGTGCAAATGTGTGTTGAACTGTCTCCTCAGTGGACCCCAAAGCCCCGTGTGAGAAAGGCTGGCCCTTCATTTTACAAGTCTACCAGATCCCAGAGCTGAACCAGGCTGGGTATGTGCAGGACTCGCTGGCTGAAAATTCCTTCCTGGTGCTGTACGCCTACCTGCAGCACAGAATGCCTTTCTGTCAAGGCCTCGGGGACGAGCTGACCCTCATGGAGGATGTGTTAGACTGGACCACCAGAGCCGAGCCAACGTAAGGACAAAAAAAAAAACAAATTTTCATTGTCACATGGTCATTTCACAATAACATGAGTCATGGCGTCCTCCTCTGATGTGATGATTGATCAGTGAAAGTATCAAGATTGAGTTCAGAGGTTGAATGCTTCATTGGGCAGTTGGTTTTGTGTTGTCTTATTGCATTTGTATGTAAAATGCATTTTCACAACAGTTATATCTGTTATCCTGAAATATTTGTTACATCTGTTATCCCAGAGCATAGAAGTAAGTCCTGTGTACATAGAATAAACTTCAGATCATCTTCATCTTCACATAATTGAGTATACATGTTTGAAAGGCAGATATATCCTCAGTCTTCATCAGTATTCCTCACATCTGTTTAAATGTCAGAATGGATTTGATAGTTTCTGAAAAGCTTTAGTAAGCAACATCATAGGTAACATCCTCCTTTGAACATTGTATATAGGCATAGCTTAGAAACTGAATTTCATGGAAAAAAATATTATGTTTCTTCATACAGAAGTGCAGTGTACAACTATAAGCTTTACGCTTAAAGAGTACAAATAATTTCTGAGATTACAAACTGCCGGCATTTCCTGTTTTTTTTTTTTTTTTGGGGTTAAAAAACTAGAGGATTTCATTAGAAATAATGAAATTTTAAATGGGACTTTCATCAGTGCTGTTTCACAGTGCATGATTCAAATTTGTTTGTTACATTGTTTGTGTATGTGTGACTACAGGGCGGATGACGAAGCCAAGCTGATACTCTGGTGGCATCTCCTGCTGCGTCTGGCCATCCGACAGATCCAGTTCCAGGCGCCATCGCTGACCGGCAGCATCAACATCATCAGTCGCTTCATCACATATCTCAACCAGCTGGCACAGGAGCGCTCAGGGAAAGGCTTGCTGGGAGCCATTGGATTAGGACGTAGGGCACCACACTCTCACAAGTAAGGAGGTTGTCAAAACTACATACAGCATCTCAGATTTGTTTTTGAACACCAGAAAAAAAATTTATGGGGAGTCCACAAAACAAGCTCAGTGTTTCATTTGAATACCATTTATCAAATGCTTACTTTGAGAGACTGCTGTATTAAGAATATATTTCTATTTTCTATGTTCTTCATATGTTTTCAGAGAAAGATCTAATGGTATAAATTTTTTCCACATTGTTCAGATATAGTAAGTTAGTGGATCTTCTGAACATAATAGTGTCTGCTTGTGTATTATTAAACATTAAACAAAAAGTTTTTCAGCCGTATTGCAATGGAGACTTTCAGATGGTTATCAGCATCTGTTTAAATAGTTTGGATGTGATTCTACTGTTACTAGATTAAAGAAGGCAAGATTATCATTCTTTGGTTCTCTAAATCAGTAGCTAAGCAAAACTGACCAGAGTTGAATATAGAATATGAAGAAGAGAAGTTCTTAGAATTCTGGCAACAAATACTAAAGGGAATGCAACAGACCAGTGCAATAGATTGGTGTAATTAGGAACAGGATGTCAATATCACCATAAAGATAGTCATACCTTGTTATGTTGTTAAACATCATTTTTGGTATCATTTGCTCACAGGCTGCGTCTCCTTGCTAGATGTGTATCAGCCTTTCTGACCACTCAAGTGCTTAGTTCAGACACCCTGCGGGTTGACCCCTCAGCCAAGCTGGCATTGAATAGTGTAGGAGAACTGCGAACTCTGCGGAAGAGCAAATCCTACTCACAGCTCGGTTCCACCATAGACCAGGCAGTGACATTTATCCAGAACCCGCACCACACCATGCATGACGCACTGACATACCTGGGGCAGGTTGTTAAAGATTTGTATGGAGAACATCAGTACCTGCGAGATGTCATCGCTCAGGGCAGGACATAGGTGTCAGTTACACCAGTGTGAGAACATGCAATACTGGTACAACAAGAAGTTGAAGATAATCCATGCACAGAGCTGGAAGTTTATGGCAGTCATTATCAGTCGGTGATCTCCTTGTTCCAAATATTAGTTGTTCATGTGATACAAAAAAAACTAGTATTCAAAAGCCAATCATTGTCGAGGTTGGTCTACATTTCCAGGAGATGTGACAATTGGTTACATCATAGACAATTTCAGTGGATACAGATCTCATTAAAACGGTCACAAAGTTTATCAGATAGTTTGCTATATAACTGAGTTTAATGGACTCATTAGAACTATAATATCAATGAACATTATATGCTAACTTCTAGTCTGTGTTAAAATAAGAACTATGATTTGCTTTTCGAACACTGGACTAACAGATATCTATAGTAGAACATGGATTGTCTTTACAGTGAAAGTGACACGAAACAATAGTTGCATCAGTTTCACTTTACGCTCACTCATACTTAGCCAGATATGTCTGAAATTGTTTCCCGTGATTCTTTCCAAAACTTTCTCTCTACAGAAATGTCATTTAAGGTGGGATGCAGGCCCCGAGAGGGTTTTTTTTTTTTTAATGCTTGAAGTAAGGATTTTTTAAGATGCAGGCCCCGAGAGGGTGTTTTTTTTTAATGGTTGAAGTAAGGATTTTTTAAGCTTGAAATTCCGATTCCGCATACTCTGATTAGGAAAAGTGTGGAAGAAAACAATTTTGTTTTGTATCTGGTTGCCATGATAACATCTTCATCTTGAATTTTGGGCCTTGAAAGTTAGCTGTTTTCCAAAGCGTAAAGACTTCAAAAGTGCACAGTATAATTGTTTGGAATTTGAGTAAATAGCTCTATGGATCTGCTCAGTACCCAATTTTCCTTCGAAAACATGAATAATTTAGAGAAAGTATTGCATATTATTGAGACACATGCTATGAAAAATATATATATATATATTCAAAATATGAGGTCAGCTATTTCAGAAATAAAAAAGCCCTGGCCAAAAGATTTAAAAAAACGTATGTGTTGGGAAAAGCACTGTTGAATTTAACCTCTTCTGATATGGGAAAAATACTGGCCTAAGCCAGAAACATCTGCTTTATGTTCCAAAATGGCACTGAAGACTATCAAGAAAGATTATGCAAAGTAAAGGGTTTTAGAAGGGAAAAAACGTGAAAAAACCCAATTTGGATGTTTTGATTTGAAAACCTCATTTGCAGGATCTGCACCCCCCCCCCCCCCAAACGAGACTACTGCAGATTCTTGCAGAACAGAATGCCAGAATGAGGTTACTCCTATTATAAAGATGTCTTTCAGCACACAGACAAATGTGTCTTTTTTTTTGCTTTTTGCAACGTATTTGCTTAGTGTATTTTTGTTTTGTATTTTGTGTTTTCAGTATGCAAACAAAATGCACATTATCATATCAGTGTTTCAGATTATAACTATAAAAGATCATGACTAATTTGTGCAAAGATATGTTCTGTAGCTGTTGTCTGATATCAGTGATCGCACAGATTGTTGATTTGATTTGATATTGTGCTCCAGCTTTTTCTGTTTGTTGAATGTGTCTTATGGACATCCATACATTACATTTCACAATGTAAAGATTTATGATTTCTTGAAGGATCATCTTTGATTTGATAACATATGTGATCTTTGAATGATTTTCATTTCTTTTCTGATCTGTCATGTAAATAGGAGTCCCCTGTGTAATTGCAAATAAAATCACAGATTTAATATGTCACCCTACTTTATAACAAATAGGATACAATTTGGTAATATAGAATGTTGTCTTCATGCATTTAGTAAAGGAGCATGGCCATTCCATAATGGCCTGTTGATATCCATAATTTGGCTGAGATAGTTCTGGCCCATAGGACTGAAAGATCTATCGAAACTTGATTATCTCTAATCACCACTACATGAATAATCTAATAACACAAACAGATGAACACAATGCCTCTGCAATACTTCAGTTTCAATGTCATGTGCCATGTTATTGTGAGCATAATATTACATTGTATGCTCTTTGGTGCAAAACTGCTTTTGTCTATGTCGCAAGCTCAGTTCTCTGTAGCTCTGTCTCCATATTTGGGCTATTTGGAGATTTGTATTTATTTCACATGAAAGAGGAATAGTAAATCTACCATAAAATGTAATTATTTCACTGATGATTGCTCAAATAAGTAGATTTTGAAAATTAGTTTGTCCTGTCTCCTATGTGCAAAAGCAGTTGCTAAACACAGAGCATCAGTTTTCTCAAAATGAAAATGGAGAGGAGCAACCGAGAACTGAGCTTACCATGTTCTGAAAACGGCTAAATCTGACTCAAGCCACTGTGGAGTGGCCCTGACCAAAGGCTGATTTTATACAACAGCTGGCTGTGTCCAGTCTGTCCTATGGTTGTGCTGTTTCTTCATTCACTCTGCCTGTGTCCCTTATGGGGCTTTTTGGACTCACCATCCATGTTTTGGTCTGTATGTCTGTATATAGAGAAATGAATGTCTTTCATATAAATATTGGCCCAGCTATTGTTCAACAATGTTTAAAGATAAGAAATAAACTGCCAAGTTCATGACTACTTGATAGTGATTGTTGGACAGGGTGTGGGGATTTGAATTTGCTGATAAATGACTCCATCGCAAGTTTTGAAGCCTTAAGTCTTGATTCAAGAGGTAAATATGTGTACACATTTATTTATTTTGCTTACTCAGTGATATGAATGATACTCCTTTTTTCCCCCCAAGTTTTCAATAGACTTACCTTTATGTGACTCAATATTATAAAACACGCAATGATAATATACTTGTATGTCATTGTCCCTATGTTGGAATTATCATTGGTCATTTGTAATATTGTGAGCCCTGTCATTGTTGTCAAGAGATGTGAAATGGTGGGATAGACATCCCAGCCTTGGTAACCAGTTGGAAATTTGCCTTTAAACATATTGCTCATTATTATTAGCTCATTTGTGGCAATAAACCATTTTTGTTGTTTGTTGTATTGTCTGTGACAGACTGAGCATACAAAATGTGAGGGGGGGGGGAGCAGGAATAGGCTAGTACATGATTGCAGTATGTTTTAATTCCTTTTCTAGCCCCATTGATCGATGACATTTTCAACTCTACCACTCGTAATTATCCCGATTAGATGATTAGGTCTTTAGTATATTTCTGCGATGACCAAACTGGTCTTGTACTCCAAAAGATGGTAGCATCTAATTCAACTGAAGATCATCCAGCAAGGATTACAGGAACTTTATTGTCAAATGCAGTAAGCATATAATAATATATATCAAAGTATATTTTATATATTATTATATATTTATATATATATTAAGGGTTTCGGGGCAAAATGAGAATTATCCAAAATCGCAGTTTAGAAAAAATTGACAATTTGTTCTCCAGTAGTTAGTAATTTATCATTAAGTACTAGAATTTTCTGAATACTTTCGGGAAGGATAAGTCGCATTTGGTAAAAAGAAAAGCTCTTACCATATGGCACTATCACCATTTACAGCATTGAGGGGTGTAACTCAAAATTTTCGAAAATGGCATTTGTCGTGTTTTGCCCTGCAACTATTCACATATAACATTTTCAGATAAACGTGTTCACTGGAAAAGCAATTAGAGTATAGGATCCACTCCCCTTTTGAGTAGGCTGAGTAGATTTGAACTGTAAACTCAATTAATATTTAAGAAAGAAAGAAAGAAAGAAAGGGAGATTGGGGCATCTTACTCTCTAAAGTTTTAGAAGACCAGGAAAGAGTACATCCTTTCAACTAACTGATGTAGATTTCGCTAACTACAAGTACCTTGCCAACAGCAAAGACTACACATAGGGGATGGGTGTTGCCATGAAGCAGCAAAAGGAGGTGAAAGAATGTCATGATAATTTTCGTTCAAAAGGTTTTAAATAGTTGATGCTGATTTGCAGTTGACATGAAGAAAAAATTGTAAAAATCAAAGCATCTGGTTTTAATAAAATGCCTGTTGTTAAACAGCATGATCTGTTAAAAATGATATATTCTCTTTTCTTTTTCTTCGCTTCTTTATGAACAGATGATAGTGTTTGTCATTTTTCTTTTTTTTTGTTTTACTTAGTTTTGTGCTTTGTAAGTATTACAGTTTGTTACATCCGTTTCATATGTTCAGTGTTAGATGTTATGTTACATATTATATTATGTATTGGCTGTTTTTGCTAGTATTCCATTACCATTGTTTGAATTTACATGTATTTTGCCATGATTGCAATAAAGCAATGCTGTCTTGGCTCCCTTCAACTCATAATTTTGTTTTGTTTTGTTTTGTGGACATGAAATTAGTTTTTCATTCTAATCATTCTAACAAAAAGCAATTTAGAGTGGGACAATTGACTGATATTTAGTCTCATTTTAGAAACTTGTCATGAATGAATAGAAAAACTGGATGTCTTTCCTTTTTTTCCTCATGGTGAAAAATTATTCACTTTAGCTGCTTCTCTGCCCACTGTCATAATGTCGTTGCACCAAAATGTTAAAGAAGTATCGGACAATCTCTTCTGCCTGGTGGAGAAAGGTTCCTATCAAATACTACCACCTAGTACATCAATGATTCTTGTACATGTGCTTGTTGTCTTTGTTGTGATGGTTGTCTTGTACACTGTTATATCAATCAGAAAAGGAAATTGTTATAGCATTTACTATGAAAACAAACAAAAAATAAGTGACCCAATTGATAAGCTGCAGACCAATCTGAAGCTTGTTGAGATAAGATCTGAATTCATTATTAGACTACACATTTTTTTTATCCCAACTTTTGGTTGTCTTCAGTTAATTGCATTTCTTTCAGTCATCAAAATTTGTTTTAAATTAATGGCAAACATATTTCAGTTTACAACACCATTGATGAACTAAAGAACCATTGATTCAATTTGTCATCTGTCCACTGCTTCTATAAACCTGTATGAAGAATACTTGACCATCTATCTTCAATATCCATACATTTTATTTAGCCTCCACCACAATAGTATTGCCAAAATTTAAATGATCTATACAATCATTTGAGGTGATTGGATAGAGTCTGTTGTAAACAGTGGTGGGTTGTTTTTTTTTTTCTCTTTTTCAAAGTATATCATATAACTTATATGTGCTTGTTCAACTCCCTTGATGAGCAAATGGCAGGTTGGCCAAGGCCTATCTGATCCACTGATAAATATATGAAAATGGATTTTACTTTGCCTTGATAAATGCTGTTTTAGATAAATCACAAAGTCTGATGCGATATTGTTCTGGCTTTAAAAACACCCTGTGTATTCTGTGATTGCCAAGACCTTGTGAAAAATCTAAATGAATGAAGTATGCTATTAGCAAATGAATCTGAAGGAGACAATTTAATTACACACCAATCCTGACACTTTTGGTGCTATCAAATGTTTGCCTATTACATGTCTGGGATTTAACAGCTTGAAGTTTCAAGGACTGTTGGTTCACTAGAGGAGAAAGTAAATTTGTCCAGAATCCAGTGACCTTCATGTTGTTTGTTATCATGTTACATATTTGACGCTTCACCCTTCTGAAAAATTACTTCAACACTGCAACTACATGTATGCATGTACTTACTGGTGACACAAAATTGTATGATTTATCATGTTGAGAAGAGCATCAGTGTTGTGAAAATTCTGACTGTCATTGTATCAGATCACTATCATCTAATGTGCAAACACAGATGAAATAAAAGAATATCAAACAGCTTTGTTTGGAAATGAGATTTTTGTGAGCAGTTGGAGTGATTAAAAAAAAAAAAAAAATCAACTCAAATAGCAAAGAAGACCGAGTCTGTACAAATAAATAAAGTTTAATATAAAAAGCATGATGAGTGTAGTATGATAATCCTGACTGACAGAAGACATACAAAGCAACAGTTGTCACAGGTTCTAGCACAGAAAATCCTCTGAGCTGGAAGGGGAAGGTCTCAACTGCTCTGGAAGTATTACAAAGGTCAAATATTACTTTCATCCTAGTCAACAGATCATTCCCGACCTTTAAAAAAAAAAAAAAAAGGAGGATGGCTCAGACTGATACATAAAGATTGTTTACACTTAGGTATGAAGAAGAGTTACTGTATCTTTATGTACAATACTCACAATTTCTCCAATTAATTACATTATTGCTTTTTTGGGGGGGGAGTCAGATTTTTTCTCAACTAGAAGCTGTGGCTATAGGCAGCACAAGGACAGAAAAAAAAGAAAATAGCTGCATATTAGTGATCTTCACATGGTAAAACACATTTTGTACAGGTTTTAAGGGGAAAAAAAAAAGCCTGCACCATGAGTGCATGTTAAAATCAATCTTTAAGAATGACAGGACCAAACAAAAAAAAAGGATGAAGGATGAAGAGGATGAATGAAAAAAAAAAAAGAGCTGTACAGTAAATTATGTATCTAAAATTGCACTTGTAAAAAAAAAAAAAAAAGAAAGAAAAAAAATGATATGAATAGTTGTCCACGGACATAAAATTTGTTGTTGCTGTCTCCCATTATTTATGAAAAAACAAAAACAGCATTACTTTATACACAAAGTTATAAATAAAAAATAGATCAAGGCTCACACAGAAAGTAGATGGTGCTGGCAAAAATGGCATAGATCAGAGTCAGCTGCGTAGAAAACAAAACAACTGCATAAGGGTCTAGTCCATCAGCCTCCAGGACATCAGGCCATGTAGAAGCTTGACCTTGTCAGCTATCAGATTTCAAAGTTAATGAACCATTCTGCATACTTGTGACTGCTCTGTCCAGTAGTTCCCAATGGTTTTGCATTCACAAACCCTATCCAAAAGCTTGAAACCACACAGCCCCCTACCATCAGCAACTTGATTTATATTTAATTTTTTGTAATGTAGAGGGGAAAGAAACACTAACAGAAAAAATATGAACATCAGAAATGTCACTGATGAGTTGATATTAGTTTTATCTCCCAAGCCATTTCTAGTAAGGCCACCTGACCCCTTGCCAAGACTTCATAACCCCAAAGAGGGTCACAACCCACCAGTTGGGAACTGCTGGGTTTGTATCATCAGAAGCTTAACACATTCAAAGATACCGTTCAAAGTGCTAGACTGCCAACATCTGCACTGTTCATATGCCCCATCCTGGATGCACTAACAAATTTGAATATCGCTTCCTCGTGACAACTTTTCAGAGTCTGCCTGACTTGATGTAATGGGACTGAATCTGAGCAACGCCTTTCATCAAGGATAAAAACATACATAGAATTTGTATAAAAAATAATAGTGTCTCTAAGACTGGGAGATTCTGTTCCTTTAGGCCACAGCAGGCAATAAGGCCATGCTGAATTTGATCTTTCTTCACAGGTATGGTGATGGTCATACAAAAAAAAAGGAGATCTATTACATTGTCCTCTTCCCCTACAAAAATCATAACTCTTTAGTGGGGATGTAGTTCTGATTTCCAGGGTGGTAAATGTTTCAGCTTCACAAACATCTCCATATGTGTGTGTGTGTGTTTCAATCTCATAAAACAAGTAAAAGTTTAAAAGTATCGATGCATAGCACAAATCTGGACTGCAGGCAATACTGCATGTTTACAACAAGGACATTATTGAAGCAGGTTGATGGGAAATTAGCTATATCTTGCATTGAACATTTTTTTTTTTTTTTTTTTAAAGACCCAACTTCCAGCATTCATTCAAGAGCTAACCATACAATATCACACACACATACATACATGAATACACCCTGAACATGCAGGCAATCACAGCTACATATATACTAAGACTGACTGATTTTGATGAACAACCAAGCTGTGTCTCATTCATCTACTGTCAGATCACCAGCTTTCACAGCAGACATACATCAGTTGATCTCATTCACAAATACCCAAGCACACAAATGTCTGTTACTGGCAGGTGCCTCACTCTGAGCAGCGCAGCATGCGAGAACAACCTGCAGAAACCTAAGAGACTAGCCTAGCCTAAGGGAGGAGGGGGTATCTGTTGTCTGTATAAAGGGCTTGATGTTGCAAAGGATCAAATATGGAGGAAAAATTGACATTTAATTCAGAGTGGAGACAGATGACAGCCTGAGATTAAAATTTTAATAATAAAATAATAATTGACCTCAAAAAGGACTGATACATGCCTGAAAAAAAATTGTGCCTTGTATAAAAGATTCTAAGTAAAAATTCACAATACAATAATACAACCTGTTCTTCTCTCAGATATTAAGGGACTGGGGGAAGGATGCTGCTAAGAGTCATATAAACTGTCAAGAAAATCATCATTCCATCAAGTGTAAATGAGGATATGGAACATGTACATGTATGTGGCACAAGACTGTAGGAGAAGCCAATAATTCTACACAACACTAAGCAGAAGATCCGTTGGTCAAGATAATCATTGAGGCAAGTAAGACTTGGCTTTGATCTGCTCAAAGTACTAATCACCTAACGTACAACATCCATCATTGTTTCCAATTGTAGCAGTGGAACAAGTTGAACAAATTATCAACTACATTGCAATGATACAGTTTGATCATTTTACATGTAGTTTTTATACAAACTATTTTGATGCTAATTGTTTTGTGTACATCATTAAAGGTGACGGTACTGACCAATCTAAAACAAAATCTAGATGTTTCAGTTATTTCAATATCAGTTCTGAATTACAATCTTTTAAGTGTAACTATTGGACCAATCATATCAAGACAGCATTTCACATTTGATAGATGAATCCATGCCATTATTCATCAGATAACTACCTATACAGCATGGACATCTGGCCACTACATGGCTTGACGATCTATCACTGACTGAGGAATCTGTTCCACAGTCTTAGTACCATTATTGGTCCTATTGGGATTATTCCATTCTCTTGGATAGAGATAACACTTGGAGGAAACTAAAAATAAATTTGCACATTCCATTCAGTATCAAATGCTATATTCATAAATATATACAATGAAGGTGACATCCAATATGAAGACTTAAAACATGGGGGCAGGGATGATGGTTGGGAGTTGGAAAAAAGTCTACAGACTATCAGGCTGAGATCACTGATCCTCCTGTTTGTGTCTCCAGGTAAATCTATGATAAGCCAAATGCACTGGCTCTGATCATCATCATTGACAGATAGCCTAATAATGACATGACTGGTTTCACAGACTTGAAAATGGCATCAGATGGCAAGCAAACACACAAGCAGATGAGTATTTGTACATATATACAGAAATCTTCATCAACAATCATCCAAGCATCCATACCCAGGGCATAGAACACTTGTTAACCTTCAATGCTACAGTCAAGAGGAGTAGCTAATCATGAAAAAGAACATCATCTGTACATCACAATCTCCCAGATTTACTCTCATCCTATATGCAGTATTGCAGGATCAAAGGACAATGGGATCATTAACTAGTCTAGCTCCACCCAACATTGGCAACAAACCCTATGACCATTACCTGACCAACTTACTTTTGTCTTCCCAATCACAACACATTACATCCAGCAAGTGGACAACTGTTTCTCATCTCATTTACACTAACTTACATATGACTGAACACACTGTTTCTTCCTAAGGTGGGCAGACACTTCATGGATATTCTAAAGATGTCAGGTACTTTGGTGTATTAATATTAAAGAACCCAATCAATATCAGGTCAACTGATTTTTTTTTTTTTTTTAATCAAAATATCTGTGATTTGCATTGACTGGTTCATAAGTTTATTACACCTACAAACATGAACTTCTTTACAAGAGTGATCTAGGATCTCTGCTGTCACAGAGCAGTGTTTAGATGTACCTGCTATTGTATTTGATTTTACTGAATCATTTCACTTTGTTCATACCTACTTCACTGACAAGTGTTGATGTTTATTAATTACACATAAAATGTGAAGCTGTAGTTCAGAAACACAGCTCCATCAAAGATAAACATATAAAGCTTATCTTCAAGTCACTCCATGCCATTGTTCCATAAATCTAACCACAAAAAAAAAAAAAAGGAAAAATAGGTTTCAAAAATCATGAAAATGGTTTTTCATGGAGTCCTATTCATAGTAAAGCCACTGATTGAACTTCTCATACCCATTCATAGAACAGATCAGTGACAGACACAGTTATGTCTAAACCACCACAGTTCATTCATGGATCAAATAAAATGCATATTCAAAATCTTGGAAGAGACAAAAAAAAGAAGTACACAGTACATTTCACAAACAAAATCTAGCCTGTCATTCATACCACAGTTAAATTTATGTTAGTTTCTGACAGAGAGTTGTCACTTTGTCAATGTGTAACTCAGTCTGACAGTTTTCTCTGATGCCTGAGATCAGACATTTGTCATTACAGGATCACATTCTTGGCAAATATACTGGACTCATCTACTACCTGGACCCACTAAAACAATTCACTATGTGACATGGAAATTATTGCACTTGAATTGATGTAATTTTTCATCAGTAAAATGCTTGAGAACAAAGTCTGTTCTTTCATGCTTGTTCATTTTCTTTCAGGGGACCACACAGCAGTGGCTATGAGTGGAACAAAACCATAATGGAACAATTAACTAATATTACCAAACTGATAACCATAAGGGCCATCTAGTCCTGTCATGATATGAATTACAACTCCATAAATGCTTAGTTTTGTTCCAAATTACACACATCAAAAAATGTTATCTTTCATTCTCCTGCTGCATAAAACAGTTATGAAATAAAAATTACTGTCAAAGTCTCAAAAGACAATGTAAATGCTGCTGTTGTGTCACCTTCTGAACTGTCACATTTCTAATACTGACAAATACTGCTGCAAAGTTTGAACCTATTCATTGCTGCAACATTCACTGAGACCGAGCTTCCTTTTTACTGCCATAGGACCTACTACAGCATGGATTATAATAGTCAATAGAAACCAAAGCATCTTATTATCATACATGTGTCAGACAAGCTTCAGTTCTTCCATCATTTAATTTGATATATTTTCAAAAGCTAAGAAATGAAGGCTATGGAAAATGCTTTGGTCTATACTGAGAACTATAGGACGTCTATACATATTTCTCATGATAACCTGGTTGTTGTTGATATTGTTTATACAATAATGTTGGTCCTGAATGGCCCGGCACAGATACTATTTATTTGGTTTTGGTTGGTGCAGCTGCAGCCGTATCTGGGCCTTGGGACTGGGTAACTGACCAAACATATATCACTCACAGACAGTACCTGAGTGTGAGAGACAATAGTTTAGTTTGTAAACCTCACTTACTACCTCCAACTGGAGAACTGCACACAGCTGTAGTGTCGACTGACTGCTAGGTTTCTCCTGACATCCTCACCACAAAGTGTGGTTTAAAAAAAAATAACAACTAAAGCTCAGGTCTCTCTTAATCCGAGAGCTCTTTGTATTCCTCAGCACCCCCGACCTCGACACTGGTCGATACTGTCAAGGGCTGTGACTCCTGTCCCCCTTCTTGGTTGTCTCCCCCTATGTAAGGCCCCAGCTGCTCCATCAAGTGTACAAAGGTTGGTCTGTCTTGTGGAGGGAGTGCCCAACAAAGCAGTATAATCTGGTAGCTGGAGAGCAGATAGAAGTCTTCAGAATTATTTTGTACTTCTACAGGGCTTCGGACATAATAAAAGTAATTTGTTGCACCATACAACCATGAAGAAAATGCAGTGGCTCTCTCTCTCTCACAAGAGTTAACAATTACAAAACTTTATTGTTCACTTTTACTTGAGCACATACAAGAAAACCCTTGTCATCAGTGACAAAGATTTGGCCAAGTTTATTAAATGAACATAAGTGACATTACCCAGCCCACAGACACAAGTTAAAGTAAACAACACTGTGAGCGAGCGGTATGTGATATAAATGCCTTTTACAGATACTGTCATAACTACAGCTAAATTAAAAAGAGTAGACAAATCAAACTACAGAATTTGCACTGCTCTTCATAATTTAGGCAGTAAGAGGGGATTTTGAAATGACAACCAATCTGATGAAATGTACGAATGATTTCATTAGGAGTAACTCTTGTTTCCATGTCTATATCATTGGGGGAGTGTCCTGAAAATAAGGTATTGAGACTAAAATATCAAAAGTGCATTGTTGCTATTTCTACACACTTTGAATTCTTCTAATACCAGAATAACAACGGATGGGGCCAGAAACATATGCTTTATGCCCCAAAAAGGTAGCAACACAGCACAATAAATGACTGTATAGAGATACATGTATTATGAAAGTTCAATTCCGATTTTCTCAATATGTATGATTTCATCACTTTTTTCCCTAAGGCTTTTTTATTTCTCAACCTATTGCCTTCAAATTTGAAATATATATTCTCCATAGCATGTGTTCTGATAAAATGCATTGCTTTTTCTAACTTCCTTTCCGTTTTTGAAGGAAAATTGGGTATTTGGTGGAAAATTGCAAAAAATTTACATCTGTCAATGTACATATTTAAAAAAATTGTCAAAAAAATATTCTCTGACATATAATCAAAAAACAAATGCATTTTGTCTTTTACAAAGAGTTAAATTATGCATGTGCAAAATTTCACACAACTCCATTCAATACCCTAGGAGCCTCAGGCTTTTGAAAATAGCTAATTTTCAAAACACAAAATCCAATATGGCGGCATTGTCATGGCAACCTGACAGAAAACAATTTTTTTCCCATAATTTTCCTCTACTTTGGACATGCTGAATCTGAATTTGAAGTGTAAAAAATCCTTAGTTCAAGCATTTGAAAAATCACTCTCAGGACCTGCACCCTGTCCTAATATCACAATGAGCTCTATAATCATGCTAATATATTCAAATCCTGAGCTCTATAGAGGCTATGTACATAAAAGTATAAAAAGACAGATTATTTGTCCTCATTGTTATAATGTTATCACATAACACAGTACAGTAGTTTTATCACATAACACAGTGTAATCACATAACACAGTACAGTTGTGTTATCATATAACACAATAGTGTTATGTTATTCTTTTACCATGGTTGTGGACAGCTGAGATAATCACCACTACAGGAGGTTGAAAAGCTTATAAAAACCACCACCTCATTGTTTGACCACTATCTTAAATGATAACACATACAACACAATAGTGTTATGTTATTTTTTGACCACGGTTGTGGACAGCTGAGATAACCACCACTACAGGAGGTTGAAAAGCTTATTAAAACCTTAACCTCAATGTTTAAGTGATCAGAAGTCCACTGGTTTAGGGCCAAATTAGAATCACTCCTTCTATGATCTCAAAACAGCACAAGTGATTTTAATCTCAAAGTCAACAAAGTGCTGTCATGACGTGATGTTTTACTGAAGTACTGTCAGTCATTATGTCAAACTTTTCATCAAGACAAATTTAAAGTAACTGATGGCAATACTTACACATTCTCTGGGCACTGTTTTGGTTTGGGCAGTTTTTTCCCACTCTTGACCAGCTTAATGACATCACTGGGTTGAGTATTGGGATAGGGTTCTACTCCTCTGGTTAGTACCTCCCACATCACTATGCCATAGGACCACTGAAGAAGCATAGAAACCTTACAATAAAACAAAACTCTTTGATCTGGGCCTAGCACTTTGCAAATACATGTATTAATTCTTTGTCTCTGTTACTTCCTACTAGTTATAAACTGTATTAAAATCTACTTTCAACACAGCTCTGTGACCAGTGTCACAGTGCGAAAAGTTAAATAACAGATGCTCAGCATCCTAATATAATGGACAATGAGTGGACTATAATATTGCTGCCTGAACCGTTTTGTTCCCAAAGCAGTTCAAGGGGATGCAAAAAATGGTTATCTTGAGATTTTAGATTCATAACAAAAGGCATCGTGTTATACATGAAAGTTTCACAACTTTATAGTGAGCTTCTGAGTATGTTGTCTAGGTCTCCTAAGCAAAATGCTTAACAGTTGTGATGGCAGATGTTTAGTCCATTGTCAACTGATTCTAATGAATGTAAACAGCAAAGTCCCATACCACATCAGACTGTGAGGAGAAGTTGAAATCTTCCACAGCCTCTGGAGCCATCCATCTCACCAGCTCAGAGACAGTACCATCCTCAGCCACATAGAACTCCTTGGGAAAGAGGCTGGCTGTCACCACATAGTCTGTCAGTCTGATGGAGGCTTGCTTACCTTCCTCCTCTAAAATTCTGGTCAAGCAAAAAAAAAAAAAAAAAAATTATTATTTATTCAAATGAAAGTTTCATTAATTGTTGTTAAGAAACTCATAATGCACAATCAATAGATTTGTTCTGACCAAGCCAAAGGCTGGAAATACCCTGTGTATGTTTGGCAGGGGGTAGAAACACTCCTATTTTGGTGTTTGTGATTTAATGACGTAGGAAAACATGTGGCATACTTCCGGCATCAAGTTTTTCCCACAATTTTGTGTTTTACTATTCTTGTGGTATTTCATGGTGGAGCATAATACACATAAGTGAGTTGTCTATCTTTAGGAGGGGTTACAAACATTCCTCCAGGGATTTCCAGGTTTGTTCTTAGTTGAATATGAACTATTCATAATGTGTCATCTATGTGGCAAATTAACATAACTGTGACTCATCTTTATCACCAAGAATAATTTTCAATCTATTTTTACTATGATGAGTCTATTATATTACACAATTAGTCTCCTCAATTGCACAGTTAGTTAGGATCTTATCTTGGAGATGAGGCGTTGGTGATTATGAGTGATTTCTTTCTTGAACAAAGGTTCTAACCAATTTCTTTAATACTTACATGCAATTCCTAGCTGCTAGATTCCTATGTACAATCCGTAAATTTTCTAAGTAAGACATGGCATCAGCTATCTGGCTACAGTATATCAACAAGTCTGCCAAGCTCAAGGCCTGTGGGTAAAGAAAACAACATGATATTATGCAGTATGGACTACTGCTTCAAATCACACAGACGCAAAACTGTAGAGATGCTTGCACTATTTGCAAGGAATCACATGCAATGAACAAAATAAATATAGTTCATTCAGATACATTCATGTAGCTCTGGTCAGACACCACAACAAAATAACATCTCTGCGATGGTTAATTACAGTCTGTTAATGGAATCTCTGCTTTATACAAATATACCATAAATGACAACTGCTTGGAATATTTGCATGTGGATGAAAATAACTACACTCAGTGATCTATTCAAATTTTGCCCATACTGTGTAGCTCAAACAACATTTTTAAAGAAAATAACAAAGTGGAGTTAATGTTTAAACTTCTCATTTTGAAACCCTAATTAAAGGTAATAATGGATCAGAGCCCACTGAAAAAAATAACCCCCCGTAACCACTATGTGTCTCAGCCAGACCTCATTTTCTGCATTGTTCTCACCTTGGCTGGCTCTCGGACATAGGTGCCAAGATCCTCCGTAGCCATGAATGGCATGACAACTATGGGGTCATCACTGGGACTGACCACAGCTCCAACTACTCGCAGCAGATGGGGGTGAGACAAGTCCCGCACCATAGCCACATCTTGCAGGAACTGCTGTAAAGCCTCAGCTTCTGATCTACGAGCTGGAGCAAAGACAAAAAACATGACAAAATTCTTATTCAGTTCTGTCAAAATTTATACGCTCCACTGGTTTCCTTACTAATAGTTTTGAATAATATTTAAACTTACCAATGCACTCAAGAGCCAATTAACAAACAGAAAACTTTAAAAGCAACCAAAGATGCATGTATTCTCATCATTCAAGTACTCAAACATTTATTAACTTTTTTAAACAATCCTTTGATCAGCCCTAAATATAAACAGACATTGAATCTACTCTGTCTGTTCCACCTCTAAATAAACACTGATTACAATTTTGTCAATGCCTACTGAAGTATGACTATGAAGGCCAACTGACTATCAGTGAGTAAGGTGATGGGCGAGTTCTCTCTGTACATCTGCCCATTCATTTTTCAATCCTCTATCATTTTCCATGACTCTTTGCTCTTTCCTCTCTCTATCAAAGCAGATCAAGTATACAAGTGCTACCTTGTAAAGTTTTAGCAGCCACATCAACCTGTTTGTCAGAGTCAGAGTGACTGTACACAGCCTTGTACACCATGCCATAGTGACCTGAAACATTCACAGAGAATAATATCCAGATTGTGACAAGATGAACTGATTTAGACTGAAATGACACTAAAGAATCTGCCTTGGTGACTGGGAAATAAAAGTAACTTTCTGAGTGGGGCAAAACACTGACATGAAGAGAGATAATGATCCAGACACAGGGAGAATTTTAACCTTTTCGGATCCACATTATAGGACAACAACCACTATTGATCCAAAAAGGCATGTCAGATCATCATCAAGAATCATCTTAGTTCTTTCATTTTATGGTAAAGAATATCTTGATGAAATGATTTCAATAACAGCTTGTAAGAATATGGTTTAAGCGTCCCTTAGATCCCCTGATGTTGACAGAGTCATCACAATTTGCTCATATGATATGAAAAAATAATAAAGCACAGAGAAATGCTCTTGTCCTAATCTCCAGCCTTATGGCCAAAATGGAAATATCAAGCACATTGCTATGATGGCAGCTCTATGTAATATACTGATGAAATTTCACTAATTTTTCATAATTAACACTTTTTTTTTCTGTCAGTTATGGATCTCTACATTTCCCCATGTCCCATGCTTGTCTACAGGACAACTTGCTAAAATATTGCTTACACCTTACCTTTCCCAATCAGGTCTCCTATGTCTAGTTTCTTCCTGGATATGAGAGCTGCTGAAATGCTCTGTTTCAAGACTGGTTCTTCAAATTTGCCCAAGAGCTCATTGATATAGGGAGTAGAATCTGCAATAAAAGAAGAAAAAACAAAAAAACTGAGATGAAGAGAGAGAGAGAGAAAGAATGTCATCAGTGAGTGTTGAACCAGCCCACACTTGATCACAAAAAAAAAAGATTTTGTTGTTCATCGATATTATTTCAGTGAGTTAAACATAAAACTCTTCTCTAGCTATCTAGCTGGCATTTGAGACATACTTCTAACTGGTTCAGCCTTAATTAGTATAGATAATTTATCAGAAGAAGATTGGCATGCAATTCTGTTCATAATGACATGAAGAGAGGATTGTAACTAATTACAAAGGCTGACTTGACAAGGTCACTACACCAACCACACGGAAGTGACAAAATGGCTGAATTTCTGATCCTAAAATAAGGAAGGCAACTAGTTGTATAAGATGTACTGTTTCAGACTCTCAAACAAAGCTGTCAAACTAAGGTTTAGTCACAAGTTAGTTTCAACATGCAAGGCAAATTAGCAAAATTGGTTTAATATATTTTTTTTTAATTTAAATTTAACCGGGGGGGGCTACAAAAAATAAAACAAAAATTTCATCTGATATCTCTTCTAAATCTCTACACTACACTACATGTATATCAATGGCAGACTTTCAGGTTTGGCATGGCATGGGTGTTCTCTGGTTCATTCTACATTATGAGGTGACTGTCAAATTCAAACCCTATGGAAAAATATGTCTTTGGCTTTTTTATTTCTCCGTTCACTGGTAGTATGCTAAAAGAAAGCCTATGTGGCTAGTTGCTTTTGTTGTTGTTGTTTTTTTCCAAGCATATCAGCTGCATTTCAGTGCTGGAATAATTTCAAGACTGCTTTTTGAATAATTCACCTTTCAAATGTTAATCATTTTCTTTATTTACACAGCTAAAAAGTATCTACCAGAGCTTCTATCCATCTGTCCGCCATTCATATCCACTTTAACGGGAAGTTTATCCATGCCTATCATTTCTTCCTCGCCTTCTTTCTTTCCCTCATAATCCTTCAGCACATCAGGGATATAGTTTTGGTCTGGCTTGTGTTTCCGGTGACGGCGCAGCACACAGATGGTCAGAAGTACCACAATGAAGATGATGGGCAATACTACACCCAGCACTACACCTAGAGCTATGGGCTTGTCGTTCTCTGCTGGGGAATAATACCTCAAGTATCCAGGAACTGATCGCATGTTACCAATTTGTACCTGGGAAGAATAGACATACAATTATTCTTTTGCTATGTGCCATCTTGGGTCAATTTCTTGCGCTACACTAGCACTGCATTGCGATGTATCAATCATTTTCTGACCAGTGACACTGACTTCAGTGATGAAGTTATTGAAATCACAGATACTCTTTTATAGCTCTTTTTATAAAAAGCAGTAGGTGACAAAAAAAATAAACTTTATGTATAAAGTGTATATTTATTCACAGGACTGTAACAATGAAAGGTCTCCACCGAAGAGCCCTGTTAGAAGAAGACAAAAAAAAAAGGCTCTTGGGCAGACTGGCTCTTAGGCAGATTGAAAGGTTATGCAACTCACATGACTACTGTTGTGTCTGCTACAATTTAGTGCCCATTACCATAGTTAAAGATATATCTCTGTGCAATAGGGACAGTTTCTTTGTTGTGTGTATGCATTGTAATTAGATTGAATGGTTCCTGACCTTTTCTGATTTACAATTTCATCAAAAATATCCACCTTCTGTCAAAGATTGAGTGAGCTTCCACCTAACAATAGAATAAAAACATGTGAAGAAAGCTGTTCCTACTCTTCAACTAATGGTAATGGTTAAGTAACCATAGCTTACAAGACAGTAATCATGTGGCTTGTGTAACTTATCAATCCGCCTATGCCCACTCTTTTTTCTGACTCCTGCTGATCGAGCTCTTCGATGGAGACTGCTGTACTTATCAATGCAAAAGAAAACTATATGATCTAAAGCTAGTTCAACTTTTCTCTACAGAAAGCCATTATAGTTTGTTTACAGCCCAAAGGGGCTGATATCATAAGATGAATTTTGATCAAAACTTAAACCTGCAACTATTTCCAACTCTGATAATTCATGTGTAAAAACATATCATTTTCCCAGGTCAAACTAACTTCCTGACCTAATGTATTACTTAGGCAGTTCACATATGCCTGATGCTAACAATGCCAAGGTTACACTTACAGTGATAGGCGCTTTGCCTGTGGCATCTGTCCCTGCAGGTGTGCTTTTAGGTGGTTCACAGGTGATGGCGAGATCACTGGCTGAGGTCTGACTGCACAGTTCATCCCCAACATACACACGCACACTGGCCATCAGAACATTTACCATACGGAAACGACCCTGAGAAACAGAATGTTGGGTTTGATTGTCATAACTATTTGTATTTACCCTATAAAAGTTATAACTTAACAGTTGTCAATATAATGAACCAAAATAAATCCATTAATTCTGAGAATTTAATTTAACATAACCAACACATTCAAAGAGAGAGTTTGATCTTCACACATTTCTATTTCAAGAACAATACTCCTCTTTATCACAAAGCCTATTACTTAACTGCCTAGTAATCAGTCCATCTGTCTGAAATCTCTACTTACATGGATGGAAAGCCAATCTCCTTCCTGGAAAGATTTTGTCCTGCCATCTTCTTCAAAAGGTGCCACATAGGGGTCTGGGTAGTACATCAGGGGGCCAAAGGTGGCATCATGAGAGACATTCTTTAAGGAGGTCACAGATGCCATATTGAAACCATAATGAACTTCCAGTGGACTGGTCTCTGTCACATTGACCTTGGGAGCAGAGACTGAGGGAACCCGGCACTCCATGATGTTCACACTCATAACTTCACAGCTCTGAAAATATACATTATCATCCATAAATGTAGACATTAAAAAAATAATCATGAAAAATTTCTAATATAAATTCATCCCGGCTTGAGAACACCATACATGCATATATAATAAATGAATAACATATTTCAAATACCACACAAAGCCCATACAAGAAATTCATTGATGCTCAACCCCAAAAAATCACCAGATTTCTTTCTCACAGGCTGTTTTAAGATGCCCGTCAGTCACAGAAAATAAATATAGATGATATATTTATATGTAGTGTAACAAATTCATTACAATTCAAGTAAAATTTACTGCAATTTGCACAAGACCTAAAACCTACAACCCATCTCTACCATTGAGGCAATTTTTGGCATTTCTACTTCATTCTGTGACACACCTTAGATAATATAAAACAGTGGGTATTTTCAATGAATGAGAACTACTGATTTTCAAACATAATATGTGGAGAAGAATATATTGGTCAGTATACCTCCTTGAAGAATGTGCCTCCATACGTTGTAAAGAATTCTGGTTTCTGAATAAGATCCAGGCCATCCCCTCTCACAGTGATAGAGGTGCCACCACTGTTGATACATAAAACATATCATCTCTTCCTCTCACAACAGACAGGTAAAATATAGTGTGTTGAAAAGTTTTTCCTTGCAAATTTCCACATTTTGCTGTTGCAAATCTCAGACATTAACAATTTTTCAATGGACTACAGTGTGATATGGAAGAACCAAACTTTTTACTTTTTGAATAACCAGCTCTTATGTCATAGGTTAATACTTAAGCAAGTTTTAAGAGGGAATACATTTTTCATTTTCTGGAATTTAAGCAGGAAGCATTTTTCACATTGCTTAAATTGTCTGAAAAAAATCTATCAAATACACTTCGTAGCTTATACATACAATCCGAATGAAAGTACTACTAAACTTACCTCATGACTGTCTTGAGAGGTTCAATCATAGAAACTGTGGGGTCAGGTTTGTAAGTAAAGACCTCTGGTACTTCTTTCCTGTAACCTCCAAAACTGACCTCTACTCTGACATTATCATTTTTGCCTGGCTGGGCTGGGATCTTACATTCTAGGCTGGTCTTGTTTTGTCTGTTAGTAGGAAACAAATGATCATTTGTGTGAGGTATCAATATTTACAATGGCGACTCTCTGCATTTCTAACATGAATAGCTGAATATTCAAAATTCTCTTGTGTATTCAAATTCAGTCTTTACAGTGTGAAAAATGCAAAATTCCAAAACTGTTCTTTTTGATACGATATACAGCAAAATATTATTCCAATTTTCTTCTAGGATCAGTTTCAACATTCCACTGGATACAATTGTTTTTCTGTTTTTTTTTACTCTCTTTCTATTTCTTATTATTACATTTGTGTCCTTCAATGATGTCTATTCTTCCATGATATAACAGGTCTTTTCTCTGAACTGCACTCAGCAATGTATATACAATAGTAACAACTGCAACAATGTAGACAGTACAAGTAAAATGTTGGCTCAGTCTCACTGAACCTATTCACCATAGAGTACTCACTTCAAGACTTCACACATGCCTCCCTCCATTTTCACACTGGTGTCACTGCCTGCATCTAGATGGTCCCCTATCAGTGTCAGAGTTGTTCCACCAGACTTTGGCCCAGCTTTGGGGGTAAGAGATGTCAGCACTGGATCCTAAGACGGAGGTTGTGAACCAGTCTTTAATCCATAAACTAATTAAACTATAATATAATTTATGTGACCAGAAATATCAGCAAGGATTTCCTGATTCTTGATCATGACATCTTTGTGAATATGAAAACAACAGTGGATCTCCATGAAATTACATAAGTTCTTGCCACTATTCAGCAAATAAGTATCATAACTGGTGTAGTCTATTGTTCACCCCATGAATGTTGCTAGACAAATAATTCAAAAGCACTGATGTCATCACAGATTCATTTTCAAATGAAGAGATTAATGCCCTTTAATCCAGCATGTCCCCAAATGTCTTCATTATAATCATCACTCCATGTGAGGGTCATACTGTTTGTCACAATGTGACTGCCATTACACTGATCTGTAGTGAAACAAAAACTGAGTCAGTCCATCGATCAACATGAATGGGCACAGTACCAAACACAATTTCACAGTGGAGTACCCATCCTGCAACATGTCAACTTACCACAAAGACAAATTCTGAATCTGAGGAGGCTGTATACTGGCCAGCCACTGTCACACTGATAGTCCCACTGGTCTCCACATCCACCTGACCTGCCTCACACTGGAACCTGCAATCACACCAAGTACCATCAGCACAAGTGGCAATGAACCTCAATGATTTTTGCTGCGTAACTAGCAAGAGATGTTGACCAGTTCTCATGTAATGACTCTAAAACAAGGACTAGGGCCAACTGGTTTAAAAAAAAAAAAAAAAAAACAGAACAGGAGAGAATTTTGGTATTTCCTTCTCTTCTCTCTAAAAAAAAAAAAGGATTTGATGTCCTCAAATATAACACATTCACAAAAACAAAATATCACTGGTATACACTTAAACTAGACATTATCCAGATAATGGTGCTGCTACTGAACCTCATAAATTTATCATCCAGCCATGACACAAGTCCACTATTTAAAAATAAAACACTGCACTGATCACCCTGGGCCAACATTCAAGACATGGCATCTCACGGCTTCCATTCTCTTGCTTTCCCTGTGTGAGTGCATACCTGGTGGCTGCCTGGTAGTGGTCAGGTTTGACAGAGCAAGGCCTACCAGCTACCTCAGCAGTGATGTCAGTGTAGACTTTGCCCAAGTTGATCCCTGTCACCATCACCATGGTGGTCCCTTTGATAGGTCCTGTGGCTGGGCTGAACTGTTGGACAAACACAGGATGGGAAACACTTGACACACAGACCATAACTGTTATCATTCATTAAAAACAAAAAAGTCCTGGGTTGATCTGTTGAGAGAGTTAAATCTCAAAAGCTGGCAGATAAGATAATTTTGCTACTTCTTAGTAAAAGAATAATTAAAATGAAGCTCTTTGATCTACTGCATAAAAATATGTGTTTAAAGATAAGAGTTTACATTAAATAATTATAACAGAATTGTTAAGTATATCCAGAAATTCTTAATAAAAAGGAAACATAGTGTTCCATGTTGAAATGTTCATTCACTCTGTCTGGAGGCTACTTACAACAGATATTCAAGGGCTTATGAATTCTAAAAAAAACATACAACTGGCAATGACCAAACAACAATTCAATAACACATGAGATACACTTTGAAAGAACAATACCAAGTAAGGTCTTACCCGAGTGATCTGAGGGCTGGAGCACGTGGCAGTTCTATCCAGCCAGTTGTTGGAGCACTGCTTCTGTAGTGTGCACTTGCCCTGACACTGGTCAGGATCGCCACAGTCTCCCTCACACCAGCCACACTCATACTCTGCATCCATGGACAGACACTGGCCACAGTATGTCACCATATGCATACACTTGTAGATACGCACTGAAATGTAATCCACATCATATAAAAATACACTTTTATAACAAAAGATTTTTTTTTAATGAAGGTTTCAATGATTCTACCAGGATGATTATGTAAGGACATATAAAATAATAAAAAAAACAATGGAAATAATTTGTAATAAAATATGTCTTGCACCCAAGGCAAATGAGTCAAAAGTGGCACCGTGCAATTTCGAGTTACAGAACTATTTTTTAAATATTTTGCAACTGAGATACCAAAATTTTAAAACTTTTTTCCACAAAATAAAAACCTTTTCTAACCTGAGAAAAAAAAATTTGGTGTCTGAGTCAGAAAATAGTTAAAACAGCTGTAACTCACGATCCCCAGGTGTGGCTTTCTACTCATTTGCTCTGGGTGCATGACATATTTTAAATTGGAAACATCATTCCTCAAAAAAATATTTCAAAAACTACAAACAAACAAAAATTTATTTTAAAAAAACAACAATAACGAACCAAGCCAACCAAACAAAAAAAAAAGCTGACATACTGAAGTGTAAAGATTCAGCACGTGATTTGGATACATAAAGTACAGATTACGCAATGTTAAAGTGCTTGAAACTTCATAGATAGTTTTATCATTATTTCTGCTCTGATGATGTTGAATATCATTTCTGAATAACATTTATTCAGTGTTTCCAATCAGTGACTGTCAGACAAATGGCTATCATTATCAAATAGAAGAGTGTTTTTTTCAAAACTGGGTTCATTCCATTTTCCCAAGTTTTGAGAAAATCAACATTTTTTATTTTCAAAGTAATTGCTTTTTTTTCCTCTCTAGCCTTTTTAATGTGAAGTCCTCAAGCTTTATTACTCATACTCCATGTTGTAGAAATCTATCTGAAATATTGACTGCATGAAACTAATTTAAAAGTCAAAATTTTTTCCAAAACTAGGCTCAGTCCACTGGACTGAGCTGGCTTTGGTAAAACTTTGAGATGAAATAATCTGTTTATATGGCAATAAAAACAAATATTTTGCTGTTTTTGTTTCTTTAATACTCTTTCAGTAACTTTAACTTGAACTTTATGATAAGCTTTGTGAAGCTGATTTAGATGGCCTAGTATTGAGGTTCTTGGTTTTAAGTTTTAAAGATCCAATGAATGAATCCTGTTAGTGATAGATCTGGATGTTTCTGAAGTGTTTCAGTCCTTATGAATGTGTTACAAGGTCCTCTGTGGTGAGCTAAGACCATGTGAAAAACCAATGTAGTAGTTACATGTATTTTACATACAATAAAAAATAAAATAAAATAAGTTATTTAACTGCTGTTCTCATGTAGATTATGTAATATGAGTGATTTATTTCACAGCAGGATGAACACAAATTTTTCCTTAGCAGTGTTAATTAACAGAATGTAATAGTTTGTAATGTTAACTATTAAGTAATTTATTTCATAGCAAGATGAATTCGGATTTTTAAACTGCTACATCCAGGAGATACCATGAAACGTTCTGTCACTTTTGACATCAACAACAATAAGGAAAGAACTAAATAACTCATTAAGGGAATTTAAACCATTATTTAATTTCATCTATCTTGACCACTTCACTGCTAACATCAACACCGGGCATGTCCAAAAATCAAGTCTCGGTATATACTTCACTTTTAAACCTCCAGCGGGAAGTTATCTCAAAGGCCTCTCATGTGTGTAGGATGAATTGCCAGCCCGCCAACAACCACCCCCTATTCTCCTTTGATCAGATGTTTAGACCACTGATCAGTGTTTTGTGACCACACACAGAATCATGTGATAGACGCAGCAAGCTTATGATTAGAGAATACCTGAGTAATGAGAGCCCAAATCTGCTTGATTATGTAACAATTAGTAACATTGAATAATAGTTGACAGCTGTGATTGCTTTGAATGCACTTGGAATGAGCCTGTTTTGTAAAACTGCCACTTGCAGAGTGAGCTATTTTTGAAAAAAAAACGATGCTATTTTATATTCAATTTTCACAGTAACTTAGATGGTTTTGCGGAAACTGAAAAGTTCCATAGAAAGCCCCTTCCTTTTTATGTATGATAGCTACCTCGGTTAACATTCTGATGAAAGTGACTGGACCCACTTTTGAAAAAACACTCTTCAATTATTATTGGAACAGAAAGGTGTGATGTTTGTCTGAGAGCCTCTTCCTCACCTTGAATGCCGTCAGGATTATCAAGAGGTAGATTCATTGGTCCCCATGTCACTTTGAAATCTGCTACGGTGTAAGGACTCTCACCAGCAAAACTCAACTAGAGAAGAATAAACAAAGAAATACATTTTTTCTCTCTCTCTCTCTCTCTCTCTCTCTCATAACTGTCATCATAGAGCTACAAGTTTTGACTTCTCTTTCTCTGCTAGTCTCACTGAATGCAATCACCATGATGTCTGGTTTCCAACAGCTCTACTACATATATATGTCACTATATTCATTCAAGATGGTGCTTGTAGACAACTCTACTAACTGAGAGTGAAGCAATAAAACAGCCCTATGAGCCTGTGGATACTTACCTCAACAGATTCACAAGCCAAACTGGATGATGTGATGGCTCCTTTCACAACTTGAGTTTTACCCGAGTGAGTGAATGAACATTTGACATTGGAATTCTGGTCTGCCTGTAAAACCACAATAAAGATATCACAGTTAGCTATGTTCTAAGTAATGTTCAAATGTGCAAATGGTGAATACATAATGTGTGGAAAGAACTTAAAGTCTATTCTACAAAACAGTCATTCAAAATAAACATTCCACTGCCTGTACTGACCCTAGCAAATTTATATTTTCACAAACATCTTTCTTCTCATCTGCACAGTGAAACAGATGACACCTTTTTCACTGATTTTCTGTAGACACTGACAGTCAGTGTAGCAATGATATGCTACTCATAAACAATACAACAGTCTCTCCCAGGGAAAGATCTAACAATAAACATACCTGTAAATTTCTCACACCAACAGCTATTTGCTTCTGTTGTCCAGAGTGAACCAGGATGCCTGAGTCCTTGGAGGGTGTCCAGATTTGAGGACAGTTCTCTGGCAAGCCAATCAGTGCAGCCTAGACAGAGAAAGAATAAGTGACTGTCTTCAAATTGTTTCATACATCAATTCATAATAAATACCCTGCAAACAGATAAACTTCCTTTGTCTTCCCAGGTGCAAAATCATAATAAATTTATAATAAAGTACATTATCCATATCTTTTCACCTCCAGCTTATGTACTTCATGAACATATTAATATATATCCATTTTCTCACAGACAATGAGACTAATTCACACAGACATGATACATCTCCAGGCCCAGTTTAATACATGCAACTTCCCAGAAGAGGTTGATCAATATTTTCAAATAATAACAATATCAGTGAACAAGGGTTTCTCCACCAATTGCAGGGGCCAAAAGAGGTCATTCGAATGCACCTGCTGCATTTAAAGAGGAACAGTATTTAACAAGAAGCAGAATTCAAAACTACTTACACTTTCTCATTAGACCAACCACTCACTGAATTTCACCATTCTACCTCATAACTCTTGACAAAGCTAAATGAAAAAAGATAAATACACAGCTCCCACATCATGTCATATTTTGCCAAGTTTTAAAAATGGGTAGATGAAGTTTAGGGTGGATGAAGTTTACATGACAAGGAATAAACAACTAGCCACTATGATGCTGTAAACAAAAGAGATCTCTCTGTACATACATCAGATCCATCTTTGGCTTTACAACCAGCCTTTGGCTCCACACACTGGCCTGTTGTATAGCACCACTGGCAGCCAAATGTGCTGTTAGCACAGCTCTGACACCTGAAACACACACAGACAGCACATTTCCACATTAGCAACAAAACACACCAAAATGCACAAACACACACAAAAACAAAAAGCTACTCACATTGCAGGAGATGCTCCATTGTTACCAATTCATTGTAACAAGTCATTATTTTGCTATTAACAACATATGATACATATATGCAGACAGCTATTTTGACGAAGACACACGTGTACTTAATTCGAAGTCATTAATGTTTGAATCTAATGATGAAGAAAGATTGCAGGTGTTATATGGGGTAGTTACAAATGGCAAATTCTCATAAAAATACTAAAAAAGTAGTCACTGTTCATGAAAACATGACCTATGCTATTCAGCTTCATGGTTATGTCTGACAGGCATTTCTGTTCTTAATTACAAAGATCTGCAGGTAGCAGTCAACAAAGAAAAGTCACTGATATATACATGCAGCTTATAGAAACTTGGTAATCGTGAACTTACGATGTGTGAGCTGCACAGTCATAAACTGAGACACTGCGAGTGACAATTGATTTGCCTTTCACATGGAAATGGACAGCAACATTTTCATGATCTGAAATACAATTACCATAAATGTCATCCATAAACATCTTCACATACAACTTGCTTAGTTTTTAAACAGTTCATGTTTCTTTAATGCTAGTAAGATTGACTAGAGATAAGCCTTTAATATTTTAAAGACATAAAGCCATTATTTTCTGAAATTAGTAATGATTACTAATTCATTCATAATTAGATATAATTCACTCATAATTAGCTTGTATATCACTACTGACACACCTAACTGTCTGACCAACTATCTACAACCACAATTTCATTTACAAATCAATTTGTATGTATTACGATTCATCTACACATACACTCTTTTTTTGGTAACTTTGTTTTTGTAATTCATATTAGTATCTTAATAATTCACTGCTTTGTTACACTGACCCAGAAATATAAAATTTCTCCCTCCTTCACATTCAGATCAATACATTCAAGCCTACAGGATAGCTGGTAGAATGACTAGTATAATTTTATCGTTTTTCATCAATTATGACTAAATTCATTAAGTATTTGCTATGTCAGATGCTCTGATGATGCACAAGAAAAATGATCCTAGGTTATCTATGTAAGTTATGATTCCTCTTTCATTGCTAAAAACCTGTCCAAAGTTTATCATTTAATCTGCTATGAAAAAAAAACAAGTTCATATGACCATGCCAAAAACAAATGATATAAATCAAATACTGGAGAGGAAGGTTCATATATATGCACTCCATTTCTCTCTCACTCTTTCATATTCCACTGTACGTTATGTATGAGAGAGAGACAGGCAGACTTTTACATATGACACAGCTTTTCCAGGGATTATGAAAATTACAAAATACATTAATTTGGAATGCAAATGTCAAAATTCACTCCAGCTAGATTAGTTTATGAATTTTTAACACTATTAATGGCTGATATTGATGCTGGTGGTGGAAATGAAGTAATGCACAATGATTCAGAAGGATCATATGACGATTCATACAGTGTCACCAATTCTTATAGAGGGTGAAAATGCTTAGTGATGATCTGGAAGTCTGCTTGGCATAAATCTGACGACAGAGATTAACGGAGAGTAAAAATGGCTTATTACTACAGAAGAGAATTCTGACTACTGGCTATGTGCTGCACAGTTCCACTGCATTATGCATAAATATTGAAAATGCCAAGCACTTATTTCATGTACCATTAAAAGGCACCTGTTAATTTAAATAGCTATAAATCGTTGACTTATGACGTTTCGCTTCCGCGTCCGCCCACCATTCTATTGTTTACATTTCAAACATGGAAGTAAATCACTTATGACGTTTCGCTTCCGCGTCCGCCCACCAAAAATTCACATCCAAACACGGAAGTAAACATGAACTTGGAAAGGATCCATAGTTCAGCTACTACTAAGATGTATATTACCCAAACCCAGATAAGAGACTGGAAGATTGTTTGTTTGTTTGTATTAGGGTTTAACAGCACATCAGCCTAATCACAGCTATATTGTGCCAAACACAATAAGATATGTTCACATGTCAAAAAAGGCTGATCAAATATACATAGAGCACAATACTGCATGGGCAACTGTAAAAGGATGGATACATCTAAGGATGGATTTAAGTGAACATGTGGCTTCCTTTGAGTATCGCCAAATGCCCACCAAGTGATATCTTTTAGTGGTGATCTTACATTCTGTTGTAAGAACAACCTGACATAGAAAGCTCAGGATGGCCCGTGGCTATGTTCTGTTGAAAAGATCCTTCAGATATTGGGCTCAAGAAGTGGGTTTCTCGAGCGTCTCTGAAGTTGGCACAATCTAAAAGAATGTGTACGACTGTCATTTAACAGCCACAGAGACGAAGGGAGTTGTTCTAACAAGTGCCCTTACAAAAGTCCTAACCAAAGCGGTAACAAGACCCATAACCCATAAGTAACATGTATATCTTGGTGTCAAAATTTCAGTATATAGCATGTGCGCTCAGACTAATGATTGTGTGTAAATGAGATGAACTCACCTACCCACATAGCACTGCAGAGACTGGACTTGAGCTACATGCAGTGGAGTGTTACTCACATCTAGGCACAACATCAACCTTACTCACCCTTACCCTGGGGAATTTGTGCCAGCTTGGTGGCTTGAGGCAAGGGACAGGAGACGTGGCGGTCAGACTGAATAGATGCAGGTGTGCTGTGCTGGCTGTCTCCAGATTTATACAGACAGCTGAGATCTAAATTGTTGGAGGGAGTCAGTCGCACGGATTCCAAAGAGAACTTAAGCACCTGCAAAAAAATACGCTATCATTTATTTGTGCATCATTGACCCAGCGCTGAAAGTTTACAGTGGCAAAGTCTTAGAACAGAGAATCCATTCCAGAAAAGATCCTGCACTTGCAAATGAACTCTGCACACCACCATTATTCTGTTTGTAATCAAAATACTTTTACTTGCTGTGTGAAAAGCTCCCTCAAAGTTATACTATAATAATTACTGTTGTTGTTGCAAAATTTCTGCTAAGAATAAATTCTTTCTTTGTTTCTGGATGACAAGATGAATATTTAGACAGGCACAAAAGAAAATTATGAGGGGCTGACAAACTGGACTACAACACTGGAATTCAGATCTGAGATTTCTCTTTTCCAAGATGAGAACTCTACGCTGTTATTTGGTGAGAAGTTCTGCATGATCAAAGTTCTAGGTCCTCCTCCTCCTCCCCCCTCTCTTTTTCCTTCCCTTCTCTTTCTCTCTCTTTCCATCTCCATCTCTTGGTTATCTTTACCCCAATTTCCACCAGGATCAGGCATATAGAACAATTGGTGCTCTAACATTAAAAAAAAAAAACAGTGAACTAACTTTAAACTCTAGTATCATATCTCAAAATCCATAGGAATGTGCGTTCAGGGTCCAATGTACTTTATTAATGCCTTTTATCAGCATCCCAAGCTGTTTAACATTAATACTTAACAGCATGTGTTCCCAATTAGTGGCTTTTGCTACAAAGTCATTGAGCACATCTGAAGTGCTTAATCAAATACTCAGCTTTGCCAGATTTTGCATCTCTAATGATATTTTCTTGAGTTCTTCTCACAATTTCAAGTAGGTCTGTAATGAAACGTAATATATATGTTTATCAGGGTTGCAGATGAAAGAGGCATTTATGAACCTCTTAAAATTTGCACCTTTTTTGGGGTAGTTGTTTCTGCAGCTATTTTTTAAGATAAGCCTTAGATATTTTACTCTGCACTTCTGAAATCCTCATGGCAGAGAGGGGATAACAAAATTTATGGCTATCTTCCAGTTTACAGCTACACTACACATCTACTTTTTCATTTGTACCACAATGGTGGATAGAATGAGCATTTCCAGGTAAATATTAGGGGCTTTTTTGAATCACAGCTTCATTATCAGAGAATATCACATACGCATGTAGCAACTTACAGTGGCCTTATAGCAAGACCATTACTTTGAATATACAGCGCACAGAAATGGTTGCACGACTGATCTATACTGAGAATGCCAGATACAGAGTACTAGGACTACCAATGCCAGAACAAATGGTGCCATGAGACTATCATTCAAAGTTTTGTCTGCACATATACATGAAGATACAAATTCACCCATGCTGCATGGTCTGCCATGCACCCTGAAAGATGTTGGGTTTTTTTTCCACCGAATTTGAACTGCTGTGATTGTTTCGACTTCTATGTTCCCGATCATAATCTTCCTGTAACATTTTCTGTTTTCCTGCTACTGTCAGATCAAGATATTGTATCAATATAACTGAAATTTCTAAGATTATTATTAGAAAACAAAATTAATATGGGTGAAAGTTGATTAAAATCACGAACAGATTCTCTTCAGTACAACTGGTTTACCAGAGATGTTTGAAGATAGTCGGGGAGAAAATAATCTACATAAAACTATCACAGTCTCCATTAAAATGATTTTGCGTACAACAAAAATTTATTATGCTATGTCTAACAATGGTTTTTCCATACTTAGTCCTCCAATGCCAGAAGAGATTGAAGCCACTGCACCAAACCTTACTTTCCATACCTCAAAATGTGATTAAACTTATCTTGAAGTCTGCACTATCATTAATACATGTATTACATTAACATATTAGACTGGCTGATAGTAAGGGAAGACTCTGTCAGAGTACAGCTATACAACATCAGTGTGTCAGACAAAGCAATCTCTGACCATTATTTAATAAGTTTTTCATTAAACATTCCAAAAGTAAAGCCTATAAAAA
>JBCAUA010017496.1:0-12858 GCA_038406235.1 Peronia verruculata | reverse complement strand
ATAGATAGATAGATAGATAGATAGATAGATAGATAGATAGATAGACAGACAGACAGATAGATAGATAGACAGACAGACAGACAGACAGACAGACAGACAGACAGACAGACAGATAGGTAGATAGATAGATCATTAGTAAAAAAAAAATGTGCGCAGTTTTTACGTTCATATTAATTTACCGTCCATATAACGGGCTAAAAATTATAAGAGCTCGCTTGACATACCTGGGTCATAGAGTTGGTACAATCTACAATGACCATTAAGACCCTATTATGGTCCCTGCCATGCCCAGTGTTAAGATTACACCTATCTTTGCTGGGCTATTTTTAGCGCTCAATCTCATCTCTGACCAACCAGTGTATTTTACGAGGAATAATGTTGCATACAATGGGGTATTCCTAAAGGAATCACAAATGTGTCATATTTATCTCCTCTGACTTGAGTATTCACAGTACACGTAAATCCTAATTATTTTATTTTACGAGAAACTTAATTGTAACTTATGGACCAAAGGTTAAGATTAAGTTTTTGTCGGCATTTCAGTCTATCTGTAGACTATCTGGGCCATTTCTTGTGAGCACATCGGGCCGCGGCAGAGGTTGTAATTTTCTCCAAGTCAGCATCACAGAAATGTTATAAGAAGCAACTTAAAAGGACTAGTAGCTAAAAGGTTTAAAAAAAAAAATGCGCCCGAGGCCCTTGTTGTTTCACTGTTAAAGTTTCTGTCCGCCTTCTCCTAGATGAGAGCATGGACGAATTGAAATTACAAATAGGAATAATCCATGGGGAGCGGCAGGGGGGGGGGAATGGCTTTCCTCCCCGCCTATGCAGGAAGACACCCACAGCACAAGGTAATTTCCATTTCATTGCTTGGGTTCAGGTTTAACGTGTTTTGATTCGATCAATTAGTCTAGTTTAGGAAGTTACTTTGTCCTACCGTCCTCAGAACCATCACAGCTGTTATACTGCAGCTAAACAGGCTGTAGAGAAATGTAGAAACAAACGAAACAAACCTTTCACAAGAGTTATATTAGCGCAGTTTTCTTCTCGTTTGCTCGTCGATCTACTACTTCTCTGTAGTAATCTGCTGCCTGCTTACCAGTCTGTCTGTCTGTCTGTCTGTTTTGCCATCATATCTTTCTGTCTTTTGTCTCTCCTTTTGTTCGCCTGCCTCTCTGTCTTTCTATATGTAGGCTCCTCTGTCTGTTTGTATGTTTGCCCGTCTGTCTATCTGTTTGTATATCTGTTATCTGCTTCTTTGTTTGTCAGTCCATCTGTTTATCTGTCTCCCTGACTGTCTGAATAACTTTCTGTCTGTCTCCTTGCCTTTATGTATATATTATTGGGGGGGGGGGGGAGGGGGGGGGGGACAACAACAAACAAGGAATCACAGATACCTATAGAAAAAAAAGAGCTTTCTTATACTACCTCTGAAAACTACTTATACTGATTGTTTGCCTGTCTTTCTGTCTGTCTGCCTGCCCAGCTTCCTTTATGTCTATTTTTGTTCTGTTTCTCTGTCTAAATGTTAAAAATCGCGATAAAATGACACCTTAGGAAAGATACTTAACACACAATTTTCCTCAGTCCACCTATCAGTAAAACGGGTACCTGATGTATATCGAGGAAAGTACAGTGGCGCTGCACTGCGGCGGCGCGGTCTGAAATGGCCAAGCCAATGTCTCCTCTTGGGGGTCTAGGGATGGTACTTTCACTTTACTTTCACTTTCACCAGCAAGCACAGATCACAGATGTCTATTGGAAAATACACTTTTTATACTACATTAAAATACAAATAATATCGATTTTTACACATTGTGTTGTCATTTCTAACAATGTCTTAAAACTGACAGGAATGTCGGGCCAACAACTATTTAAATATATTACAAAGAAGCAAACAAGAATATGAAGATCTTCTTGATAGCAGAAATTGAACACAATTGCCGAATTTTCGAACCCACTTGATTCTTCGTCTGGGCAATATGATATCCACAACAGGACTTTAGACAAATTGATGCCATGAGATTTATTGAGCCAGACAGTTTATGGAGTCGTGCAACATTTCGTGACGAATAATTAAAGCACGTTGGCACTTTTTGTTTTTTTAGAATGGCAATGTGAAAGCTATAATTTATTACACTGACAATATTTGCCATTGGTCTGAAAAGGTTTATTGGAGAAGACAGCCCAGATGTTGCCAGCCATTGATTTATTAGGCGGCTTTTAATGCATTAGGTCTATATTATATTGTGGGTTCACAAATGGTGTAACTAACAGTCAAGAGAGAGATCGGGGCACCTGTGTCTCAGAGGTTGATCTATTGTGCTGCCCTTTACATTGATTTCATAATAGTATCTACAGCTATCTTTTGTTCTTCTACCTTTTCCACAGACATGTTCTGAAATTTCTCTCTCATTTCCTTTGTTCTTTTTCATTTTTTGTCTATACTTCTGTCTATCCGTCTTTCTTTCATTCTATTTCTCTTATTTGTTTTCTTTCTGTTTCTTTCTTTCATTCTATTTCTCTTATTTGTTCTCTTTCTGTTTTCTTTCTTTTTCCTTTCTTTTTTCTTCTTTTCTTCTTTTTTCTTGTTTTCATGCTTTTTTTTTCTTCTTCTGTGTTTCCCCTTCTGTCTTTTTCCTTTCTTTTTTCCCTTGCTCTCTCCCCTCATAAATAGTATTGCTCTGTTGTCTACTTTCTTCTTTTCTATCCCTCTTCTTCCTTCTACATCGTTCTTTTTCTGTTTTCCCCTCTCTCCTTCTTTTATCTGTCTCTCTTTCATCCTTTCTCCTCTTTCTCTCTCTCTCCTATCTTCTCATTTCCTCTTTCTTATTCTTCTTGGTCATTTGAAACGGTTCTGTGGACTGACCGATCAACATAGGTTTAAAAAATCATGAAAAAGTATAGCATTTCCTTTCATCATTAAAAAAAACGGCGGTGTAAAAGTGCAATGGCATAACGGACTCAAAGATGTAAGTGCTAGAGGGTGATATACTGAACGTTGCCTTGCCTTGCCGTGGTCCCTTAGACATTAGTCCGTAGGGGCACCTCTGTAGTCTGCACAACCAGTCTTTTCCATCCATCCCAGCACTCTGCCCTTCTCAAGGCGTCTTCCAGTTCTAGTCCTGTCCGCTCCGTAATGTTGTTTTCCCATCTCTTTTTCTGAACGTTGAAAAGCCTTTAATGATGATCGTAACATAGAAATGGGTAGACCTCAGTTAACTTTCTATCATCCAGAGTCCTATTTATGATACTTGCACATACAAGGTCTTACCTATGGTACATGAGCAGACTGTCATAATAGTATCTAACAGCGAATCCATAACTTGTTCTTTTTCAATGTTACATGTCGTTTATTTGTCGAAGCTTTGCGTTCTTCGATCTCCAATTTATTTCCTTGAACACTGAAGTCTTAGTATTTTTCCTTCAACTTGGCCATGCACATTCACATCTCCCTTGAGTACTAGAGAGGTAAGTCCTTCTTGTACTACTAAATGAAAGATTAAGGACTCAGAGTGGAGCGACGTTTTACATTGGGCCATGGCTAGACGGACTTAATGCCATGTAGTCTCCATGGCTAGACGGACTTAATCAAATAATATCCTAGAAAAACCCCGCTGACTTAACCTGCTGGGACCCTCGACGAGCGCAAGTCCACCCTAACGCTAACATGTATGAGACCCTCGATCAGCGCAAGTCCACCCTAATGCTAACATGTAGCCTAGGTCCGACGAGCGGGTGACGGTTTGGATCTAGATCCAGATCCAGATCTCTGAAGCACTCAAAATTGTGCATTAAAAAAAGAATCTATGTCAAATACATACATATCTGTATTACTTTTTATCATAAAAAAAAATATTTTTAAAAAAAATATATATATGGCATAGCTGAGACTCGAACCGGGGTTGATAGAATGTCAGTCTGGTTACTTGTCCATTATGCCACATCTGACTATGACCACACGGTGAAAATTATAAACATTATAATACAGGGGAAATGACAATAAGTCAGAATAGACCTGAGGGCTAGCTGGACTTAAGTCCGGCTAGACACTTCGTTTGCATTTATGCACCCACAAATTACAATTATCATAGATAAGAATTACAAATTACAATATTATCATAGATAAGAGCGCATTTCTTTGGGGTTTCTATTTTTCTGATTTACTGCACCAGTATGTGACTGTTGTAAGGTGAGAGGTGCAAAGTTCCGAACGTTTTTTGTTTTGTTTGTTTGTTTTGTTTTGTTTTGTTTTTTGCCTCACCCGATATAATCAACGTATAATAACGCCTATGTTATAAAATAAAAACTGGACGTCATGGACAAAAACTGACTGCAGATTTGGATTCAGGGACCCAGAATTAGTTAAGAACAGCTCTCTTAATCAAGTCATTAAAATGACTATAGACTTGTGTCATCTTATTGGTTCATCGAAGTTCTATTGTTCATTGCATGAACCAATTAAGTACATAATACTTGTATCTTAAATGATGTCCTTCATTTGAGTGTTATGTATAGATTATGGACACGGTGTATGGCATAAACGTTTATTATCATTATGTGTAATATGTTATATGTTTAATATGTTATATGATGTCATTGCTTTTTTCCATGTAAAGGGCTTAGAGCCAAATGTATTATTATTATCATTACATGTACTGTTATATCAGACAAAACAATATCCTGCGAGAACTTACTTTTGAACACTATTACTTACATTTATCACTTTGTCTTGTTTTTCTTTTTTTCTTCAGCAAGGGTTAAAGTTGTTTCTCCTTATTAGTACCACAATAATATGGAGAAAATTGTTCTTTTGTTGCTTACTGTTGTGTCAGTATTTTGCAGGAGGTTGAAGGGCATCTAATAGGTTCTGTGACTATCATCTTGTTAGTCCTCGTAGTATATAGATGTAAAATTGTGCCCCCGCGGCTCTTCTTATCAATTTATCATAACTGTTTTATTTGTTGGCCAGCCTTAACAAACTATGTCTAGTTTTGTTTATCTAGTGGAAAGGGACATAGAATAAAGGTCAGATCCATTGCTTTTTGAGAAACAAAGCTTGTTTTCCACATTGTTTATTTTAGAATTGAAGCGCAACTTTTGGGGTATAGCGCAACTTTTAAACGTAACTTTTAGCATTTTTCCAGCGTAACTTTTGGCACTTTTTTGTACAACTGTTCGCTGGGACATAACTTAGCGCTCTCCCTCTCTTCCCCCCCCCCAACCCCCTACACACGACATGGTAGAAACAAGAGAGGAGTAGACAAGACAATGCTAGTAGTAATCACGAGCAACCAACACGCCACGCTGTAGAGGTGGATAAGGGAAGTGGGACTGCTGAGTAGGTCAGGTAATGGATAGAGACCTGATAAGCAAACCTGGGTAAATGAACTGGATAAATTGGAAAAATTAGCTATTTAAGTTGAACTTTGGTTATCCAAATTAAAATTCAGTTTTCCGCCCAGCACTAGCTGTTATGTCAGCCGAGAAACGCCAACTTACATTTTCATTTTTCATCCCGTAAACAGTGGAATCTTTTCCGTTACTGTCCATGAACTGACAGATTTCCTTGCTGAGCTCAAAAACTCTGTTGAGAACGTTTCCTCATTTCAGTCCCTTCATGCGGGAAATAGATTCAGAGTTTGCCGACATTAACTTATCATACAGAGGTGCATTGGCTAAGGTTGGAACCACAACGGCGTCGGGCTCGACGGTCAGACCCGACCTGGCGATGTTTTGCCGGCTATGCCACCCATATTGCCACCGGTACCCGACGGTCAGACATCAATAAATTTTATACAGTTAGTAGAAAGTGGCGTTCAGCAGGAAAAGCTGTTGTTCTTGTTGTGGTTAAGAAGAAAGTGCTTTCTGAAGTGTGCGACCAACAGTTGACCAAATTTGTTTGGGTTTTTTTTTTTTTTTTTGTAATCCACATCTATAGACCAATATACAGTGGACTGCAGTTTGTCTGCAAGGCTGTGCATCATTTGTGTTCATGTTGGAGAGAGAGAGAGGGAGAGAGAGAGACAAAGAGAGAGCGAGCGAGCGTTTACAGTAGGTACATTCACTGTTTAGAACGTGATATCTGTTGAGGTGGGACATAAAGTAGTAACATATACCCACAGGGCGTTCGTGGGAAAGGTACTGGAACATGCAGGTGGGAGGAGAGGGATGGCATGGAAGAAGGAGAAATGGGGATAGGAGTGGGAGATTGTGGGAGGGCATGGACGATGGATGGAGGAGTGTTTGGAGAAGGGGGGTGGTGAAGAGAGGAGTAGAAGAAGGGAGAAATAGAATATGGGAGGAAGAGGAGGGGTTAGGAGAGGGATGGGGGGAGAGGGGTGGAAGGAGAGGGGGAGGGCTGATGGAAATAAAGATGTGAAACATTCAAATAATGTTAATATTAATTTTAAAGATACAAAAAAAAAAATATATATATATATATCGTAATTACATGTGTGTTTGTCAGAGTTGTTATCTCATTATTAACTGTATTACACTAAACTTTAACACTCAATTTACCACCACCACCTTCACAATTAATCATCATAATCAGTATTAGCATCATTTTATAAAATTATACAAATAGAACTGTCTAACCGACAACTAAAAAAAAATTCAAGAAATGCAAATATAGATGTATGTATATAAACAACTTGAATTTTGATGTTAAATTCATTGCCAAATTTTTTAGACTGCTTGGCTCCTCGTCGGGGCAATAATCATCAGTATCATCATCATCATTATCACTTTATAAAAATATAATAGATTAGAACAGTCAGACCGGCAACTAGTAAAACAATTCAAGAAAAACAAATAACATAGAAATCTATAAACAACTTGATTGTGATGATCAAATCTCTGCCAAATTTTCAAGCCCGCTTGGCTCTTCGTCAGGGCAATAATGAAATCATCACCACCATCTTCATCATCATCATCACCACATCACTGCAAGGTTTATACTATAAGCGTGGGTAGGGAGTACCGACTATCTCTCTCAAAATCATTTCATAACCGCATACTGATCTCGCTATATTTAGAGGTAAAGGTAAGCTTTCAACATGAGAAGAAGCCCCATCTTCCAAACATAAAAAAAAAGACAAAGCAAAACAACAACAACAAAAAAAAAAAAAAAGACAAAAGAAAAAAAAAAAAAGAAAAAGAAAAACAACGCTAAATATTGTAAGATTTTAATATAAAGATTACATTTCTAAACTTAAATCACCCCACTGTTTTTATGTCGTAGTTAAGAATCTTCTGTGAAAATTATTTAATTAGGTTATTCAGGTTATTAGGGAGATGATTTTTTTTTCAGGGGCTAGGTGGATGGGGGTGGGGAAAGGGGAGGGGGGGGAGGCTATCTGAACAGTAGGCCTGTGCATGACCGGTCATGATAACCGGTTATACCGGTCATGGACTGATGAATGTTTAACCGGTGAAAATGACCGATGACCGGTTACATTGCCAGTCATGATCAACCATGAAGTGAGGTTAAAGGAGTCCATCAGTTGGCTACTGAACAGGACAAACATTCACCCAAATGTTAAATATTCTCAGCATTCATCAAACTGGAGACACCATGTTAGCCGATATACCGCAGCTATCAGTGATGACCCCAATCCGATCGTGTTGAGCTCATACTGTTTCATTTCTATAATTCCATGTTAAATGGGCTTGTGAGTTACTCTCTTAACGTGTGTTCCTTTTGTATAGACATGCCAACATCGTGCGTGAATGTTGCACATGTTATTATTATTATTATTATTGTTATTATTATTAAGCAAACTGCTCAGGACACGGCTTTTTTATTGTAAAAGATAGGCGTTATAAAATGAAACTCACTGTTAAATCCGAAGTTTTTACAATTATGCTAAAGAAATGTAGGGGATGGTCTTGACAAAAACATTTCCCAGTCTGATTTTTTTCAAACAGTGTTTGGAGGTTTCTGAGATTAATGATTTCAGCCTTTAATGAACAGTTACTCTCAGAATTACTGCTAACCTTTGAGTGAGTTCTTTCCCCTGTCACCCTCAGCCCTATTCGTAAAGTGTGGCCAAAGAAAATAGAATAACATACAATAAAAATGTGAAGGGAACTGAAATTTTAAAACAAGAAAATCACATGATTTACATTTTTTCCCCTCTGCTTTAATAGCTAACTCGAGATTTACCAAGGCTTTTTTTTGGTCACATGTCAGAGGAGGAAATAGTTACCAAGGGGTTGCACGTGTGACTTGAGAAATGGTGACTTAATAATCACCTGGCTTGACCTACTTAATTCTGTGACATTTACCTGCCCAGTTATCAGAAGATTATTGCGTCGCGCTGAAGACAAGAGATGGTGATGTCGCCCAACTTTGTCATTCATTGCAGCACAAAAAGGGGGCGGGGCGGTGACAGGCGATTTTTCATGAGTGAGTGACAAAAGCAATCGATAAAATAGCTGCACGTGCTTTAGTGACTTCCCTCCCCCGATCCCATAGTCCCCTAGCCAGGGGCGACAACTGATAGGTTGCCTGTAAGCACAGGGGCGACAACCTATAACTGCAGCGGTGACAACTCTTAGGTCGACATTCAGGGAGAGAAAATCACAGTTATCTCCGCATTGTCCTCGAGGCTTTTTGTGGGCGAATGTTCTGACTTGATCACTGCTGGGACATCTGAGTTAATTGCTAATTCTATAATTGTGAATTTCAGCAAGTTTTCAGACTGATCACGCGGGCCTTCGTATGCAGAACTGCACTTACTTGTAGTACTTGAATACAATGTATTTTGTTTAAAAAAAAAAATCATGTGATGAGGATGTTAGTTTAAAAAAATCTCTGAATCCACCAGTAGCTGACTTATAGATCAACAACGGATGTCAACTGCATAAAGTAATAATAACAATGATCCGAAGTTACCTGAATGTTACAGACCATTGTGACCGTTTCTGTGCTGATCTTAATATAAATTAAAGGACTTTTTCTCATAGCTGTGCAAGTTGATTCCCTTCTGAATAGTGGAGCAGGATGTTAGCCACTGACATTTATATTTCAAGACACGGGGTGTTAAATTCTCAGCTTTTTTGAGGATTGTGGGGAAAAAATGTCCATAAAGAGGATGCCATATGGAGCCATCGTTATACCGTGATTTTGTCTTCCAGAGTCAAATTTTATAATCTGTTCTAACCAGTTTGTTGCTCACGTAATTCATGAAAACTCAGCACACGCATGCATGGTTTCGTTACATCTTGACGAACATAATTGTTTAGCGAATACAATCATGAATTTTTTACTTCGGATGACATATTGACATGATGTGTCTAAAAGTGTCGATACATATTGATGAACAATTATAATTTTATTACAATTACAAGCTATCGATTATAATAAGACTATAACTTTTTCCTTCCGACAACATCTTGACCATGATTAGGTGTAGATAATAAATTATACACGTTCTAGATTTACTTTAAATATTCTTAGATATTGAACAAAATTAGCAGGTGGAAAAAAATAGTTTCACTGATCGTTCAACACAAACTGTATCGATCACGTTCTTCTTGGTTTTCATTACAATATTAATTTGGGGCTGTAATATTCGGACGGACTTTGTGGCGTTCAGGCCTTGGGCTAGTCAGAGCATTAAAGGCAGACCTGTAAGTGCTGTTTGTTTGGAGTTTCACAAACCAGTGACTGTGTTTAGACGGGACAAACAACGACACAAATGGTGCATAACTGGGACTATTGGGTACCGCAGGAGTTTGGGTAAGAATGATATACTATGCCTATTGCTCTGTGTTGTATGTGTTTGTGTAGGTCCTATATATTTGTGTGTGTGTGGGTCTGTGTGAGTCTATGAGTATTCGTGTATATTTGTGGATATGTTTATGTTTGAATGTAAGGATGGATGGACGGATAGATGGATGAGCAGACGAAGAGGTGCGTGAATGGATGAATGAATGGATGGATGAGCAAACGAATAGATGGGTGCATGGGTGGATGAACAGATGGATAGGTGGGTGGATGGATGGATGGATGGATGGATCGATGGATGGATCGATGGATGGATGAACTGACGAATAGGAGGGTAGGTGGATGGATGGATGGATGGATGGATGGATGGATGGATGGATGGACTGACGAATAGGTGGGTAGGTGGATGGATGGATTAATAGTTGGATAAATGGACGTATGGGTGGATGAAAAGACGTGTGGGTGGGTAGATGGATGGATGGATGGATAGATGGATGGATGGATGAATAGATGGATGGATGGATGAATGGATGGATGGATGGATGGATGGATGGATGGAAGGGTGGGTGGATGGATGGATGGATGGATGGATGGATGGATGGATGGATGGATGGATGGATGGATGGAGGGACGGACGGACGGACGGACGGATGGATGGATGGATGGATGGATGGATGAGTGAGCGAACTGACAGATGAAAGGAAGGAAGCAAGGATGAATCATTGTGTATGCGAGTTTGATAGATTCGAAAATGAAACGAAGATCAGCCTGAATTGAAAATGTTGATGAGATTAATCGACATTTGGCTAAAGCTGATTATGTGCGACATACTCTTAAGATATCTCTTTAGATCTACCATTGCGTTAGTGAATTTAATTTTTGATTTAATCTTATGTTTTTATGATGAAACCACATTTGTTACGTTCTATTGCAATCACTACGCGATTTCTTGACAAGTTATGTCTCAAATATGGTATTCGTATCTGCTGATACGTGCATATTGATTATAATAATATGAGCGTTTCTCCTATATATGCGAAGTAATCAAATACCTTATTATCTATATCGATATGTCTTTTGTGTTGCATTATGTGTGACTTTGCAGATTTCTGTCCGTTGTTTTTGTATGATTTTGCATGATTAAATAGCCTATGTGGTATGTACATGTTTATCTGTGTTATGGTATGCTGTGTGTGTTTGGTCTCGTACATGTATTATGTCTGTTGTATAACCTTTTCATGCTCATATACGTTTTGCGTATAGATGATTTGTTTATGATTTCTTTATTATTTATTTTTTTATCTAAATAATAAAATGAAATAAAATCCATTAAAAAAAAGATATAAATATTTGTATATAATTTTTCATTTTATTTAATTTCGAGATAATTAAACGACGTATACAGAACGTTTATCTTATTCTATTTTATTTCACACTTTTAATTGTTATGTATTTTTTATGCTTTCTATTTATCTTACATTTTTTATTCAATAACGGTATTTGTAAATTTGTGCACCTGATCATGTGTTATTTATTTGTCTATTTTTTTTTTTTCGTTTTTGTTATTGAGGTGTTTGTTTATAAATTATCTTTATATGTATGAATTTATTTTATTTATTTACTTATTAATTAACTACCTTATTTATTCACTTATTATTTAGCAATTTATTCAAGTATTCATTTATTTTATGTTTATTCACAAACTCGCACAGCCATTCCGTTATTCATTCGGTTAGTGATTCACTCTCTCATTTACCCATTCATTTTGTTCTTTGACTGATTGATTGACTGATTGATTGATTGATTGATTGATTGATTCTTTCATTCATTCATTTATTCAGCCATTCCTTAATCATTCATTTAGTGATTCATTCTCTCATTTACCCATTCATTTTGTTCATTAATTGATTGCTTGATTGAGTTACTGATTGATTGGTCGATTGATTGATTGATTGATTCATTCATTCATTGATTGATTGATTCATTCATTCATTCACTTATTCATTCACTTATTCATTCCGTTTGTCTCTGAGAAAGTTGTTGTCTGACATGAAATTTCAAAAGGCATTTAAATTCATGAACAGGATTTCTCATGGCACTCAAACACGTGTTCAACATGCCTATCACAGCCCATCGTATTTTGCAAATCAATTTTGCATGTTTGATGTTATTAATAATGTTTGGGTGCATGGTATGAAGCTCCTTTCCACATGACAGTGTAATTTGCCAAGATTTACAGATACTGCACTAAAACATGATTTCTTATGGGTTTATTTGTTTGTTTGTTTCCGCAGCTGTGAATGGAGCCCGGGGATGGGGGAGAGGCCGCCCCGCAACGATTTTGGCTTCTGGTCCAACACACAGGTAAGCTGACACGTCTGTCTGTCTGAGTGTCTGTCTGCCTGTCTGTCCCTTTGTCTGTCCCTCATTCTGTCCCTATCTATAGCTAGCTATCTGTCTGTCTGTCTGCCTGTCTGTATGTCTGTCTGCCTGTTTTCTCTTTGACTTCTTTCGTCTGTCTATCTACCTGTCTATGTATCTTTGTCTGTCTGTTCCTTTGTCTGTCCCTCATTCTGTTCCTATCTATAGCTAGCTATCTGCCTGTATGTCTGTCTGTCTGTCTGTCTGTTTTCCCTTTGTCTGTCTCACTTCTTTCGTCTGTCTGTCTACATGTCTATGTATCTTTTTTACTGTCTGTCTGTCCTGTCCCTCATTCTGTCCCTATCTATAGCTAGCTGTCTGTCTGTCCGTCTGTTTTCTATTTGTCTGTCTAACTTCTTTCGTCTGTCTGTCTACCTGTCTATGTATCTTTTTTTACTGTCAGCCTGTCTTTCCTTCATCCATCCATCCATTCATCCATCCATCCAGACAGACAGACAGAAACAAACACACAGACAGACATACAGACACACCAATATAGACAACACAACAGTTTCCTTATCTTTGAGCATACGGTTTATTTATGTTTATTCAAACATGTAATATGGCCATATTTTTTTTTTTTCTAATGCTCATAATAATATGATTATTGTGAGCTAGGTCTTTATGTTCTTTGCTCTGAGAATCTACTCTTCCCCCCCCCCCTCCCTCCTTTGTTTCCATTTTCATCCGTTTCTCTGGCT
>JBCAUA010017485.1:0-12859 GCA_038406235.1 Peronia verruculata | reverse complement strand
CCCCCCCCCCCCCCCCCCCCCCCCCCCCCCCCCCCCCCCCCCCCCCCCCCCCCCCCCCCCCCCCCCCACCACCCACATTTTCAAGTCATGTTTAATCAAATTGCATATTTTTTTCAGAGTGCTGATTCACATAGTGTCAGAGGTTCATGGGGCTCAAAAGCATGAAGGTCTGGAGAAATATGTCAAGGTATAATTTCATGCAATGCTTGTTTTAAAAAAGAAGCAAGATATTTCATTTAGTGGTGATTCCTTCTACTCATCTCCCATTACTTTTACATTGTACTTTCTCCTTTTCCTAAGTGCAAGATTCAGATCATCAGGATGTAGTTTGAGATGTGACAAAGAAATGCTGCATGGCCCCTCAGCTATGCCTCTTGTAGAATTTCATGTTAGAATATAGTTCATATCAGTCATGTGTCACTTGAGATGTCTTAGCTGCTCCTAGATCTCATGTCAGAATTCACAGTTCTCAATTGTCTTTCTTTGCTGTAGTTCATAAGATGAGCTTCTTCTTTCCAAACAGTACCTGTTCCGTCCTGACTGTGTGACCAGCAAGAACCAACGAACTGTCCATGAAGAGCTAGCAAAACACTTGGCCTCTGTGCTCAGACCAGCCAACACTGACCCCTTGGTGGTGACCAGGTTTCTCAAACATGCTTGGTTTTTCTTTGAAATTCTGCTGAAGAGTATGACACTGTATCTTATAGATACAGACAGAGCAAAGGTGAATGACGACTAACATTTATTGTTATAGAAAAGATTCGCTAGATCCATTATGATTTTGTTTTTACATTATTCAAATGCAAAATAAGGAGTGTCACCATGATTTTCACGATCATAAATCTCTGATATCTTCTCTATTTGATTTGCTGCCTTTTTTTTTTTTTTTTTAAATTATAAATGAAGGAAAATGCTTGTTCATTATATTTCAAATGTTTGCAATGTGTTCCCAGGCCTGTAGTCCTGGCATATTGTTTCTTTTGAACTTTTTCATCATTTTGCTACCAGGTTAAAAGAGAAATATTCACTGTAAATAATTCTAGTGTTTTTACTTGTGTTTTAAATTGTTCATGTAACAAAATTGGGGAAAATGCAATTTAGATTTCATTGTCACCTAAGAAGGAGCTATCAGTATTGTGCATAATATATTCCATAGATGCCACGGAATGAAAGATTCGCTGCTGAATGTCAGTATAGACTTCAGAACCTTCTTCATGTTGTCACCTTGCACATCATCCAGAAGTGCAAAACTTGCACAGTGGAAACCAAGAATGCCAACCACAGCCTGGCCAACTTTGTCAAGGTAAATTTTAATCCAACCCAACACTCTTAGATAGTTTTCTGATGCCAGAAAAGCATTGATGTCATTCAAACAAAGTTTACTTAATGGACAGTCTGATGACTTCTCACTGATTAGAAATGAATGCTAGGACACCATTTTTGCATGGTGGGGCACTGTAAAACAGCATTTCACTACATTTTTGTTCTTCAGTAGGGTATCATAGATAAGTAATCTTGGGTCATGGATCCCACCCATACTTGATATCCAAAGGCCATTCCCATTCCCTCATGCATATGAGCGAACAAAAAAAAAACAACAAAAAAACAGAAAGTCACTGAGCTTTTGCACAAGCCTATATACATCCCATAAGTTTAGTCTGTGCTTGAACTCATTCAATGTACATATCAAAGTATATGTCACATATAATGTACCTATGTTTTAGAGAGAATATCAAAGGTGTACATCAATAGGGTTCAAAGAATTATGCCTTTGCTTGGTTTTATAGAAATTTAAATATGACACAGTTAACCGTTTGGTTTACTTTTGAGAGAAAACCAGTATGACATCAGTGAAGTTTGTCCAGCTGCATGCCAACATAGATTTGATATATATCTTTTATCTCTGCATATTTCTCACTTTACTTTATATGAGCTTTCTGATTTTCTACATGAAAACATTTTCTTTAACAATTTGATTTTCATTCATTTCCAGATAATTGCTTTATAAATGCCTCAGCTATCTACCATATAATCATTTTGTCCCTCTGTTTGTCTTAGAACTGCTTCACTCTCATGGATAGAGGTTATGTTTTCAAGCTTGTGTCCAAGTACATAGAAAACTTCAATCCAGGGGATCACAAGGTATTATATATTATATAGCTGATTTATTTCCAATAGTCTTTGAATTTGTCATCCTTTCATCCATCCATCTCTCCACCCTCTCATTCATGCATTATCCATCTATCCATTTAACACATTCCCTACCACAAGCTTCATTTTGCATTTTGCAGCTCAGACACACAGCCTATGGCTACTGCATGCCGCATTTTGCAGCTAGGAAATTCAAACACTACTTCTAGTCCTCCTTTTTTCTTTTAAAAATAAATTGAATCCAGTCGATAAAAGGTAGACTTATTTCTTTGTTTGCATAGCTTAAAGCATCAGTCCAACTGAGGATTTCGCTTTGAGAGTGCAGATGAATGGCATTTACAGCCATGATGGTGTGAGATATGGTTACAGAAAGTGAAGATGAGTTTGATGTTGGCCAGGCTTTGATCTCTGATTTCAGTTGGAATCATAGTGGTGAAAGTAGTGATACATCAAATAGTTTTATTGCCAAAGAGGGTGGTGTTGCGCACATTCAGCTCTTTCAGGCCAGTGAGGGGAACAGCCAAAGGCAGGGAAGGAAAGACAACTGAGAGAGTTAGATCTAGATTTAGATCTAGATCTAGATTCCCTCAGCCTCAGCAAGAAGATGACCAAGCTTTCATGTGACATGCGATGGAGCAGGGAGCAACAGATAACAACTTTCCTCTTGTGTGTGAGAACAGTACTATTGTGAACACAGACTTACTTGAGGAAAATTCTTCCCAGCTGGACTGTCTGTTTGCATTGTTGACCCCAGAAATCATGGATTTACTTATCGAATGCTAAGGCAGAAGAATGAAAGCTTGAAAGTGACGCAAGAGGAACTCTACAGAGTCTTCACAATTTTGATTGCAGTGGGGATGAACCCATGTGATTGCATCAAGAGCTACTGGTCAGCAAGTGTACCTCATTTATACACACCATGGTACGGCCAGATAATGCCTCGCAACAGATTCAAGGCAATCTACCACATGATGCTCCATGCTGGTGGAGTCAGTACAATGAACCAGGCTAGAATTGAAATGTTCCTTCAATCCCTAAACAAATATTTCCAAGCCCTTAATTACCCAACAAAGGAAGCTGCCATCGATGAAATGGTTACAGGACACAATGGAAGTTGGCAACACAAACAGTATAATGCTGCAAAGCCCTCAGAATATCACATCAAGACATTTTTCAAAAATTATTGGAAGCCTGGAGAAAGGCACCATCTGTCCGGGGATAGATTCAACACATCCTTCTTCCTACTTGAATCCTTATCCTCAAACGGTCACTTTACACAGGAACCATTGATGCTTGCAGGAGAAACCTCCCTGTTCAACTCAAGACCCTCAAGCTGAATCATCTTGAAATGAAATGGCTCCTAGGTGTAAAAACGGTGACAACAAGTACCTCTGTGTAGACATCAGAGACAAAAAAGTGAAAAAATGTGTCTCCATCTCAGCAGCAAAAGCGACATCAGTACATCAGAAACAACTTCAAGATACGGTGTTGTCAACAAGCCAACAATGATCACCACATATAATATTATGATGAATGGCTGTGACCGTGCTGGCCAGAATGTAGAGTACTACAGAATGCACAAGAGAAAGTTCCACAATTGGTGGACAAAGATCTTTCACTGGCTCCTGGAGCTGTTTTAGATTAATGCCAGAATCCTCATTCTCAAGACTCATTCCTGCAACCAGACACCTACAGGGTTCAGTCTTAAAAAATTCAAGGCCACCATCATTGGTCAGCAGACAGAGGCAGCAGCAATGCTTGTAGCAGGTCCAGAACCCAGTATGATCCCACCAACCCCAGCAGTAATAGACAACCTACGTGTAACTCCCGACAATCATTTTGCTGAATCTGCCAGTGTTGACCGCAGCTGGAAAGTATGCAGCAAACTTTGTGAAGGCAGGAGAAGAGCGGGCAATGTATGTGCAGCCTGCCCTGGACGGCCACACCTGTGCAAGAAAGTGTGTTTCCAGGTCTGGCACATATATACAAGTATATGAGGTCACACCAGATGACCATGACCTTAGCAGACTCCTATAGAACATTTTTGTCTTAATGGTTTCAGTAATTTTGTTATATTTCATTTATTTGTGGATTTGGCCATTGAAATTTGGCATGTGAATTAGTAAATGAATTGTATACACACTGATGTGAACTTTTCTGTAATTGATTATTTGTTTCTGAAGTTTTCAAACTGTAAGTTTTAACCTTCACTTTTTTACTTTCTCTGTGAAACTTTTTTCTTTGTTATTTTCATTTGCTATGAATTAATACTGTCATATTCTGAATCTTCATTTGCAACAATTCAATATGCAGCACCTTAGGGCGTAGACAGATTGCACTCTAATAAACGGCTAATATGTTTGTCAACCTATGGAAAAAAATAGAACCTTCAAAATGGCATGGGTCAACCATGCAAATGGATCTGGAAGAGAATGTGTTAATTCATCTATTCTTTATCCATCCATTGAAATCATCCATCTATTTAATTTATCCATCTATTTGATTAATTCATCCATTTAGTCCATCTATTTGCTGGTCTCTCTCTCTATTCCTAACAGTCCTTTTATCAAATTGCTCATGTCTTTAGTTTGATTACTTTGCATATTTTTTCAATTGATCAGGTACTTCATGACTTCAAATTTGAGTTTCTCCGGATTGTTAGCAGCCATGAGCACTTTATTCCTTTGTCTTTGCCGCTCATGAGGAGAGGAATGGTGAAAAATTTTAAAGGTAAGCTGCCAAATTGCATGATAAAAAGCTGTCATTATTATTTCAAACCTGATGACAAAGTTCATGACTAGTTCTTTTCTTCTTTGTCCATGTCTTCTCAACCATTACACATATATGACTTATCCTTACGATAAGAGCAGAGACAGATAGCCATGCTAAATAAAGAAATCAAATTCACAAATGTCAAGGAAATATTTTCTCCCCTACTTCTGCCATGTCTCCATAAGATCATGTTCACTTCCATTTTCATCTGGCAGTTAAAAATGTTCTCACTTTTGTTCATACCATTTTGAGAGATTTATGTAGGCTTAAAAGGTTTATGGCCACAGTGCTGCCTATGACAGAATGAAAACTGAATAGTTGTCCAGGGTAGCAGCTATACAGAATGTTTCTCATAATCCTCCTCTTCCAGACTTTTCTAGATTACTTACTAATTGCACTGAGATACCAATAATTGGTTTCAGAAACACTTATTTGTGAGAACTTTCTTAGCTTTTGTTTAACATTTGAAACTAATTTTATACTCAAGAGATTCACTGTCAGTGGCAGTGTCAGTGCTTTTCAGGAAGGGTAGCTGGATTTGGGATGAAAGTTTCAAAATAACATCTGCAGTGTTTTATACAAGATCTCATTATCATTTTTATACATATTCATAGCACTTTTTTTATCTCACTATCATGAAGTTAATGGAAATAAAAGAGCTTCATTTACCACACCCACCACTTGCCACTGTATTTTTTCTCATCCAAATCCCTATAAGTCTGTCCAGGGTTTTGTTCTTTTTCTCAAGGCTTTCCTTCTAAGCTGGTAAAGTTCACAGGTAATTGTGGTCACTGTGGACTGGAATCATACATCCCACCCAATGTTGCCCTCTGCCTCAAATCATCCACTGCTCTCTCTTTTCCCTGTCATACATCATGCCACAACTCCCCTACTCATATCTAATCTGCTGCATACATTTGTGTGAGGCATGACTCTGCTGCTGAGGCTAGACATTAACCACTGGTGGCAGAGTTAAATGTTCGTCATGACAGAGAGAGGAAATATAGGAGAAAGAGAGGAAGACATAGATTCCTGAGAGAAAAGAGGGAGAGAGTGAAAAAAAGAACAAGGATATGCTCCTGGAGAAGGAGTCACAAGACATTGGATTATCTTTCCCTTTTTTTGTTTCTCTCCCATGTAATATAGTGTGAGCTTCTTTTGGGGACTTCTTAGATGAAGTATACGGATCACTTACGTACTGCATATAGTTGGTTAAGTTCAGTATACTTTCAAACTAATTTGCTTCAACATGTGTGTCATTTGTCCTACTCAGTTTGAGATTGTTTTTATGTATTTCTCAGGTTCCTTATCTCTGATGGTTATTTCCAAAAATTAATATTGCCTTCCTGCGTTGGAGGACACCTAATGTTAATATGTTGCTTTCTGACCATCAATCTGCTCTGCTTGAAGCCAATCAGCAGAACATAGCTCTCATTGTTTCAAAAAATCTTTTTCAACCTCAAGATTGTACAAAGATAAGATAACCATTGTTGTGGAAGTAATTGAGTTTAAATCCATTTCAAAATCATCACACATATTATGTCAGTGTACTTTTTTTTTTTTTTTTATTGCACAACACAGCAAGTAGAAGTATTGTGGTCTGTGCACTGAAGATGTGCACTCTGGCAAGGTGCATAAATAAGTACACATAGCTGTTATTTGGTTATAGACTGTGGCAATATATCATCTGATCCAATGTTCTCTCCATGAGGCTACAATAAGTAATCACAGGCTGCATATTGTAACAGAACCTGTTCATTGGTATCAGCACTGTCAGACAAACCTTAAAATTATGTTTTTTTCCTGTTATATGTATTTTTGAGTGTTAGTACAAGGTGATCTCTACCAACTTCAACACCTGCATGGCACAGCTCTGCTTGACTACTGAAAATGTCTTGTTCACTTTGCAGTTGTAGGTGACAGTGCTCTTTCTATTTTCTGTCGAATTTCTTCATTATTCGATAAAACTTTTATGTTTGAAACTTAACATGGCAAAGTGTGAAGAGTGAGAACTCTTACATAAATGTTGAAAATGTGAATTTCATATTTAACCATGATTTTGATCATTTGTTTAGTATGATATCCCTGAGAAGAACACATTGTTCTTATTGTTCTGATGGGCGTATGTGTCTAGTGTATTCTTTGCTGATTCTAAGAACTCTAAGAGTCACGAAATCTCATGAGGCAATTTGTTTTGGGCCAAAAGCAACTTTGCTGTTGTTAAACATGGTGCTAAGTTTTAGTGCTCAAGTTTCAAGACAAGTGATTACCTCATACCCTGGAACTTTCATTTTCAGAGATCAAATTGGAAGGTAATTTTTTATATCGTTTTAAAATCTTTCAGTGAAGTGGTGTTCTGAACTCAGTATTGTAACGCAGGTTTTCTCTTGGCTTGCTGTAGATTATGCACTGTACTCCATGTCTCACTGATAATGTTAGCTGTAGAGTTAATATCACCATAAATATGTATGTTATAGTGTCACTGTGTAGGAAAATTCTATGAATCCAGTTTTGTCAATCACAAGAATGCCTTCAAGTCAAAACTTGTTTACTGTGATATGCCTTGTTGTAGCACTAGAAGACATAAATGTCTTTGTCCAATCAACAGGAAAAGAAGAAATGACTGAAGCAAGATTCATGCATTGTAATTTCAGAGATTTCAATTATAAGTAAATGTTCAACACCCAGGGAAAAAGAAACAGAGAAATCCTCTGAATTTTAATTGTTTCTTGTGCCTGTTGGTTCCATTGGTTGCCTGTGCTGTTGTTTATTGTTTCCTGCTGTTAGATGTCACAAGGAGATAAAATTTTATTTCTGCTACCAAGTGAGAGGCTTTAGCATGAAGCTTCACACAAGAAGTCATAAGTTGTTTTGATGAATTGTTTTGAATAAATATACTTTTGAGAAGTGGTAATGCTTGTGAGAAACAACATGGTTATTTTACAGATGGAAAAGTTCTGTCAAAATTGCATTCCACTGTAGTGGAAACATTATGATTAACAGGGGATTTATCATTATGATAAACAGACTTAAGTCATAGCCACCTTTTGATGTGAGTTTAGACAAACCGATCTACAAAATTGACTTGTAAATAAAGTTGAACAGCAGTTATTCATGGTGGTATAGACAGCAGATTACATCCTGAGCAACTGCCTGAGTTACTAAGTCACATAAAATCAGTTTGATCAGTCAAAATACATGTCACGTGGCTCGGCAGACAGTTGAATACTGAAAGCATGGGGAGCAAGAGAGAAAGTCATAATTGGTTAATTGTAGTTTGGGGAAAGGAAGTTAAAATTGCTCATGATGAGTCAGTGGGAAAAATATCAAGGCAACAAGAGAAGAAAAGAAATTTATATGAAAAAAAAAAAAAGAAAACAGTGTGGGTTTCAGCCAGCTTTCCAGATTCTGAGAGTAAACTGAGGAGCATAACATAATTATATAATTAAACCCAGTACACATGTGCATTCTTTATTGGCCTCATGGCCTTATTGGGCTTATTAGATCGAGGTTCGGGCAACTAAACTATAGGAGCCAATAGAGCTCAGGACAGAAGCATGTATAGCAAAGGGTGGGTGAGAAATTTATGACTAAAACTCTACTTTATGAATGACAGAATTAGTACATTTAGAGCCTGTTCAACCTTAATGCCCTCCGAAAAATAAAAGTAGTGTTTTTGATTAAATTATGGGAAAAAAATAACAAATAAATGGTATCCGGTAACACTAACAGTTGATATGACAAGGAGACTGAAGGAGGGTCTCAGCAGTTTACCACAATAGGCCTGATGGAATCAGCTGAAAGAAAAAGGCAAGGCAGTAAGAAATGAAAACATGGATTTTAAAATAAAAGAGGTGAAGAATAGGTTGAAGAAAACTTATTTGAGTTGTAAATGTGTGGGGGCACCAAAAAAAAAAAAAAAATCGTGCATCTTAGTTGCTGTCACTCCCGCTTCAAAAACAGATCAGAATTAGTTTTCTTTTTCTCATCCTTCTTGACATTTTTATGCCTATCACTGAAGTATACTAATAGAATTGACAGCCACTAAAGAGAGTGTTTTTCCCCTGACAAAAGAACAAAATTCAAGAACAAGGTGTTGAGAACATACAAAAAAAAAAAAAAAATTGCTTGAAGAGCTAAAGCAGATACGGATGCATATTCTTCACGATGATATGTTACAATGGAACTGCGACCTAGAGACCCTAGGCTACCACAAACTGAAATGAAATGATAACAACTAAACTTCAACCAATATGCTATTTTGATGACCTAAAGTCACCTGCCAGCCCTTTACATTTTTGTAGTATCCAGGTTATATGAGTGTGTACACAAGCATTTACATCTACCACATCTATCACTAAAATTATATGAGATTCTGTTTGTTAATGTTGAACTATGTCTAGGTCCATTTGCTTTTCTTCCTGTGAATCTGTTTTTACAGAAGCATCACATTTGTTTTCAACTCACACATTTATAATTCAAATAAACTGACTTTCTTCTTCATCTCTTTAGTTTTAAAACATCCTGTTTTGACTAACTTGCTGATTACCATCAGGCCTAATGTGTGATAAATTTCAGAAGCCCTTCATTCAGTCCCCTTTTCGTATCAACTATTAGTTTAACCATTTATTTATTTATTTATTACATTCCGGTAATTCAAAGTTTGATTCTGGTCTGAGACAGAAAGAAAATATGCCAGATCCACCTGCAAGTGTAATAAAGAATGTCCTAGAACATATTTTGGTTTTGATGAGAGAAGAATTGTCTCTATAAATCCTTATTATGTAACAAAAGCAAATTTTGCCATAATTTTGCACCTGTCTTAACAGTGGCATTTCATCATCTTGAATGATATGGATATGTCAAAACTGCGAAAATGTTTTTCAGGCATTAGCCTAAGTGAAAGAGGGGCCATAAGTGTGTCTGCTTAAGAGTTATAATTTTCAGCATACATGGGAAGAATTATATATATATAATCATTTTGTCATAAAAATGCTAATTAGGTATTTTTTTTCAAAATCACATGACCTAGGAAACATCGCTCACATGTGGCTTTGTTTATATGATGTGACAAGTTTGAGAGCTCATCATTCGTCCAGATTTGTCTGTCATGCGCAAAGCAAGTAAACAAAGCCACATGTGAACGATGTTCACTAGGTCATGTGATTTTGATTAAAATACCTAATTGTTAATTCTTGGGCTTTTTTTTTTTTTTTTAAATTTTGAACACACTGACACTTCTTAATCCAAGAACTGCGAACCACGTATTTAAACCACAGGTAAAGTGAATTTCTGCTTACGATACGGTCTTTATTCGTGAGGGCGCCTCATTGCGCAGTGATATTTCTCACTATGTTCCTCAAACTTGGGGTTTATTGGCTCCAGTTTTGTCAAATTATTGCCCTAATAAGTATGCACAGCTCAGTAGACACTTCTTCACAAGGTAAAGGGGACTTTACCTAATAGAACAGTGGGAAATTCCATGCCCAAAGATGAAATCCTCTTGAACGGGAGAGAAGAAAAGAAATCAAAGGCCACATGGCCCACTCAAGTCCTCTAAGTGACTTGAAACTACAGCCAGATGAAACTATATGATAATGCGAGAGAGTATCAAATACATGCAATCTCTTTGTTTATACCTTATTGAACAAAAACTCAGACTCCCCTGACCATTTGACCCACGCAACGAGTTTCGAGCTGACCAGCAATCAAGCTGTTTGAGCTATAATTGCTATGAATGAAAGCTTAAGTAGCCTATGTATCTATTAGTTCATATATCAGTTAGCTCTCTTGTGCTCTCACTCTGTGCCTCATTAGATCACTTATATAGATTTCTTTGTAGTCACTGCTGCCCCGTCAACGTCAGCCAGCCTGATCTAATAAGAATAAGTCCACGTGGTCACAGAGACGAAAGCTTGCAGTTTACACTGAGATTCTATAATGTAAACGTAAATGCACCCCTGTGTGAAGTTGTTTCATCCAAGCAGTTCTACCTTGTCGAGGTAAAACCTAGTAACTATGTTTGACCAAATTCCGAGAAAAATGAAGAAAACAATCAATGTTGATCCTAGGGTTTACCTTTGTATTTTAGGAACAATACAGCTTTTGCCAGGTTTTGCCCTATTTTTTCTTGAAACTACTGTATAAATCGAAACAAGTAGTGAACACAGCATAAAGGGAGGCCAGTATGATCCATACATAGCATTATCTCACTTTTTCAGAAACTCGGAGTTATTAGGTTTTACCTCGGCACAGTAGGGTTATATCTGGTTATGAGCAAATCAGTAATGGGAAGGGTCTGTGGGATGAGGGGTGACAAAATTGGCATCCATACGAAATTGACATATCTTTGCAAATACAATCCCTTCTCCTACCACTGGCTCATTGCAAACATTATTACATATGAAAAAAGGGTGGATTTAGGGGAGGGATTAGAGGAAGAATTGGTCAGTAAGGTGGTCTTTCACTCTGAAGCCAAAGCAGAGTCTCTATAGTCAGAACAAACACCCTGAGGCGAAATACTAGCGCCGAGATCTAGATTGACAAGCCCGGCAAGGTGTGTTGCAGGGCGTTGTAGCCCTTAGGCTGGTTCGCAGTTCTAGAGTTAAATGTGTTTCTGCCACAAGTACTTGTAGATGTGTGTTTTTGGCTACAGAAAGTTTCCGTGGAGAGGCAGTAGGCTAAACCTAGTAGATGCAGATGTGCTTATGGGAGGCAGTTTTGTTTATCACTGTATATTTTTGCCAGCACTATTGATCTCCTCACTATATATATATGATACTTGTCTTGTTGTGACATTAGCAAATTGTGTTGTTTAGCTTACCATGTGTGACTCAGTCTTGTCTCACATTGTTGCTTTTGTTGCTTCATAATTTTTTTGTATGCAGAATCAAAACCAAGTTAAAGGTGCCTTTACTTTCCATACGAATCAGTAGCAATGTTCTATCATTTTTATTATAGTATTATACTCTTTTAACATGTGGCTACGTGTAATACAACATTACAGCAGCAATTATTATGAACAAATATCCAGAATCATTTTATGTGATTGCCCTTTAAGATATTACTTGCATATAGTCTTTTTAACCCGTCACATATACAGGACCTGTTAGCTCATTAAACTTCAGATTTCTAAACCAAATCATTGAAACATATTATTTGTCACAAAATATTCATTACTAATCTCTTAGAAGCTCTTTAGGATTTTTCTTGTTTAAATTAGATACTCATCCACAATGATTTAAACTTCAAGGAAGTTGTGCTCATTAACACTGGAAATGAAATTTGAGACAGTAATAAGGTGAAGTTTATATGTATTGAATTACTGTAGCAAGATCTGTCACTGTAAAATTTATCATTTTTACAATCCTCTCAACATTTTTTAATTATGTCCCCACTATGTTCCCTTACTTCATGTAACATGTGTATGGATTACTGAGAGAGCTCATACTAATTCTATTCAAAAAAACAAAACAAGTCTTAAGTTATTGATGTTTGTAGATTAAAAATGACTTGGGCTAGACATTCTTTTGTTAGCTTATCAATGTGTAGAGTAATGCTGACAAGCAAAAGTTGATTTTGCCAAAATTCAAGTTGGCATCTAAAAATTAGCAGTCAGTGTTCATTTGTCACTTTATGAAAGAATGATTTGAACTGAAAATATATATAATACTCGCTCGCGGGTCTGCTGCAGTAAGGCAAAATCAATCATGTCTGTGTTATTTGGGCCACATTTATAAACTAGTAAACATGTGTAAAATTTTTCATTTGGAGTTGTGTAGCCTCTTATCAAATTGACATTATTTATTCTTTCTAGTGAACTTATATTGGTAATTGTACTGCAATGTCTGGTTCTGTTCCGTTTTGTGGGGGGGGGGGGGGGGGGGGGGGGGGGGGGGGGGGGGGGGGGGGGGGGGGGGGGGGGGGGGGGGGGGGG